>PVIY010004959.1:0-98275 GCA_004026745.1 Myrmecophaga tridactyla
TGTCATGGTCAGGATGGCAACAGGAATTTACTAGCTCAAAGTTTCACAGCCTAGAATGCTTGCTTCCTCCTGAGTGGTAATCTTCTGACTGCATTCTTTGAGATTTCCTGTTTTTTTCCATCATGGCAATGCACATGGTAGGGTCTTCTCCTTTCTCTTCTCGGTTCTCTTAACTTCTAGATTCTGGCTGCTCCCTTTGGTTTTTTCTTCCATTTCCAATTTCTTTTGCTTATAAGGACTTAAAACCATGTTGGTTTAAGATGCACCCTCATTCACTTTGGACACACCTTAACTAATAGCATCTACAATAATCCTATTTACAAAGGGTTTCATGCCCACAGGACCAGCAGTTATGACCTGAGCTTGCCTTTTATGGGGGTATGAGTCAATCCCCAACAGTGAGCATATGTGTTCTTAAATAAACTTCTTTCATAAAACATGTACTTAATTGAAACATGGGTATGCTCAACAATGAAATAAAGTTGAGAGAGAAATTAGAATACTATTTCACAGGGATTGTTTATGATCTACTTTATTATTTTAGGAGGGGAATGGGGAACATACATTTATTTATAATCTAGAAAATTTATGTGCATTATCTCAGCTGATTCTTATAACAATTCAGGTCCTTTTTACATATGTGGTATATATGGCTCTGGTATACAATGATATTGGTATTTTCACTCCATCTGATTCTAAATCTACTCTTTCCAACATAATATGCTGTGTGGTTTGAAAGGATTATGCACCCTAGGAAGCCATGTTTTAATCCTGATCCATTTTATGGAGGTAGTCATTTCTTTATTCCCTATTCAGTACTATAGGTTGGAAACTTGATTAAATTACATCTATTTTGGAGAAAGCTTGAGAATGACGAGACCCATGAGACCCATGAGAACTATGAGAGCCTATGCAGCCAGAGACCTTTGGAGATGAAGAAGGAAAATGCCCCTGGACAAACTTCATAAAACAAGAAGCCTGGAGAAAAAGCTAGCAGTCATCACCATGTTCACCATGTGTTTGTCCAGTTGAGAGAGAAACCCTGAACTGCATCAGCCTTTCTTGAGTGTAGGTAACCTCTTGCTGGTGCCTTAATTTGGACATTTTTGTATACTTATTTTAATTGGAACATTTTTGGCTTACAACTATGAACTAGCAACTTAATAGATACCCCTTTTGAACAAGCGGTTCCATTTCTGGTATATTGCATTCCAGCAGCCAGCAAACTACAACATATGCTGCTCAGAATAGTTCTTAGATGTAGCCATATTTGGACATTCCCCACATCTGAGTTCCCAGAACTCAGAAGTTGTACTGACGAATTAGAGGTAAGCATATGTGATTCATCCTTCATGTCTATTATGAGAAGCAAACTTATTTATATAAAATTATAAATGATTTGATAAAACTTATATTTGGGGATAAATATTCAAACAAATGAATTAAGACATTTTCCTTTATTGTTTTTCATTTATCAGTGTTCCAATATGTTAATCTTAATATCAAAGAGATTTCTTATCCTTGTTTCTGTTCTCTTTTTTAAATTATGTTAGCCATTTTATTGATCACATGACATAATGCTAGCAATATTTTTTCTCTTTTCTTTTAATACTAGCAATATTTTTAAACTCTAATATTTCTATATCTCTATTTTTAGATATCAGAGAATGAAATGGTAAAAAAAAATATATCTGCACAGGGAAAGACTCCTCAGATATATATGAATCCAAAGCATTTTTATTCATATAGATGTAACCTAAGTATTCAAGTATATGGCTTGGGACAATTGAAGTATAAAAAAGTCATTACAAATCTGTTGTTTTATGTACGAATGGGGACACGATACTGAAAATTATATTTGACTAAGACAGATAAACATTTTGTGGGGATATGCATTCATCAATGAAATATAATCTGAGCTTTGATTTATAAGCAACAAGATATAAAATACCAAATACAAACAAAACTAATAAATGCATATCTAGATGGGTTAGGATTTTTGTCCTAAAAGTAGAAGAGGAATAGAAAAACCTCCAGAGGTTTATCTCGATTGTTATATTTTTTTCTGATTTATGTTTCTTTATGATATTTACGTAATGAATATTTTAATACTTGTTTATGATTATTAATGTAGCAATCCCTTATTTTCCCTAACCAGCTTCAGAACTGCATTCTGCTTTGCAATTTACATAATAAAGATATGGTGTTCTAGAGATAGAGAGAGATCATTTTATATTTTTTACAGGTAGCTAATGAAAATTATTCTTTCTGAAAATGCTTTTGATGTCCACTCTAATTTGTGACTTACGATTTTGTTTTATTCTTTGGGTGTGAAAACCACAATTCTTTCTTCCAATGTTCTTATAAAAATATGGTTGTGTTCAGTGCAGTAATAATTCACAGAGTTTCAAATCAAAGATTTATCATGCCAAGGAATAAATGGGAATAAGATAAAGCTGGCCAGGCAGGTGCCATAGATTATTGAGGAGAAGGTTTGTTTCCAGGAAGAAATGACAGGTCTGTTTAACTGTAAGTTTTATGTTGAATTCTACAGTGATTTAGTTCTACAGCAGTGAGTTGAAGCAAGTCCCTTAAATATTGACTTGTAGAATGACATGTTCTAAGTCTGATAGAACAGGTTTCTGGAATGTAAAGTAAAGTTTGAAGTAGTAGTATCTGTAAGAAGAAACCCTGGTTTGAGCTGTGACCATGGCACAAAAGGTTTGATTTGTTTTGTGTTGTTTGTTGAGAGTAGTGTATTAAGACAGGCTAAACCACAAAGAGCAATGTGGGGTAAAAATTGGATGAAAGTGAGGCTAAAGATTAAGGTTTGATAAACAATTAATGCAAAGAGCATATATGTGGATCTATACATGATCAGAAACACAAAAGGTTAGAAGCAAATCTGAATTTTCTGTATCAATCCATACAAAGGTGCACCAGAATTATATTTCAATACAGAAGTCTAATATTCCTCACGTGGAATGAGAAATGTACTCACATCATCGGAGCTAAGTGCTAAGCTTAAACCCTCAAATATGATATAGGGACAGAGCTGGAGAGAACGTCATCATTGTCATCTACCCATTCCATATAAGAGATTCCTCACTGTGCCGTACTTAAATACTAAGCATAGTTCAATAGATAGTCAGAAAGACAGAGAGACAGACAGAAAGATAGATAGAATTTAATACATACATGCTTACACATAACTGTCCCAGGGCTAAAAGCAGACAGGCCTTTTGAACCTCACTGTGGCTTTGACTCCCTCCGCCTATATATCTTCTAGAACTATTTTGTAAGTCTATTACCACCAAGAATTCCTTGGAAAAATTATGTTAGAAGCCTAAAACTGGAAGAATTCAAATTTTCCAGACTTACATAAATCCGTCTATAGGTAGAGACAAATGCAATCCATGGAGAGCATTTATATTTATTACTTTATTTATTAAAACTCACAGCAAATATATATTAAGAACAATCACTTTGCACTAGTCTCTCTGGGTTTTCTTCACAGCTCCCACACTTTCTAGTTTTGTGACCTTGTTCAAAGTTGTCAAACTTTTTGCTTATGTTTCCCCATTTGTAAAGTGGAAATAATAATAGCTCCTATTTCATAGGATTGCTATAAAGATTTTGAAAATGAATAAATTAAGGCAATATGTTATAGACTAACACGGTATTATGTGTGCATATGTATATGTGGATTGATATATAATACATTTAACACTGTATGTGATATATTTTAAGCAACAAAAGCAAGTTTCAGAACAATGTACATAGTATGCTACGGATTGTATTAGAAAGGGGGATATGACACACACACACACACACACACACAGATATATATGCATTCATTTCCAAAAACTAACAAAATATCTGGCTGTAGTGAGAGGACTGGGATGCAATCTAAACCTCTTTAATCAATCTTATTTCATACTTTTAACTATGAACATGTAAATGTTGTATACAGTTTTAAAAGAAAATTAAATTTTATACATTTTGCAAATCTATAGATACATATTAAATGTGCAATATGCTACCACTGGTGATGATGATAATATTGATTATATAAATGCCAAGTATTTTAACAAGCCTGGAAATATCACCACAAAACAACCAACCATGTTTCCTCCCTAATAAAGTAGGAGAGAAAAAAAGACTAAAAAGAACATCGATAAAAAATATCAAAAATAAGTACCTGTAATAATATGTTTTTATTGGAATGATATATTTACATGACATTGGTCAAATATAGCAATGTAAACATTAGTGTTGATTGAACTTCTCCAATAAGAAGAAGAAAAAGCAGCTTCAGAGTGTTTTTAATATATTTATGGAAGACATATAGTTATGGACATGTTTTTTCTGATATAACAGAGTAATAAGCTCAGCCTTAAGGGCCTACAGTAAGAATTCCAGGGGGTAAAATACTTCCTGTCATAACATCACCATCAAGCCTTTGCTTTTTTAGACAACAGTCCCAATGGAAGAAAGAACAGTAATGAAAGGTGCTATAAAAGGAAAGAGGATTTAGTTGCAATCTCTTGATAATTTACATATCAACAGAGGGATAAAAGTAGGAAAATAAGAGACTGCATAATAAAGATCAGGAATAAGAGTGACAATGAACTTCTCAAGAGAAAAATTAGAAGACAATAATGCAAAACATTCCTCATTATTAGCTAAAATGTTGTCCAACCTAGCAACATTACTCAAGTGTGAAAATATATTTTCTGATAAGTAACATCTGTAAAATTTATTTGTTGTTCTTCCTTTTTTTGGGTAGTTATTAAAAGGTGTGCTCCATCAAAATGAGGGAGCAAGCCAAAAATATCAAGGTCAAGGAACCAGGGAAGCGTGATCAATAATATTGGTAGAGTTGAAGGAAATTACAAGGGTGACATGAAGGGCGGTTAAAGGTCAATAGTGAACCTAGAGAGCAACTAGACTGAACACGTTTGGAAATGCACACTTCTCCAGACAAATTAACAATAAAATGGAGAGACATTATTGACAGCAAAAATATATTTATAATTTATAAGCTCATTAATGATGACTATTTACATAACCACATACATGTAGTACCTAAATGAGTGATTAAAGGTGAAAAGTCATGTTCTGTTATTTGGAGCAGAGCTGAAGAATTTATATGAGGGGAAGGGAATGCTTCTCACGGTAAATGCTCGTTTCTGTCATTACGAAGACATTGTTATGTCTGCAATTGTGAATCAAAAGATACCAATATAAGTATGTCATTTTAAAAATAGGAAGTTAAATGCTAGAAGAAAGTGCCAGAAATGGTTGATTCTAGGGAATGACGAGTAATTGAGCAGGGCAAGAGACTGAAATGGTGATAGAGTGGCAATATTCTGGCTTGTCCAGGACACGGTATTCATACCTGTTGACCTGATTGTTGGCCCTATTTACACATTGCTTTAGTCTCAAATATGACCAAGTTTGAGCATTATAGCATTGCCTTACTAATTTAACATATTTATTTAAGGTCTACTTATTTAGTGAAGATCTTGCCTGAACTTATTTTAGGTGCTTTCTTTTATATAGGGATCAAGCACTTACTTATCATATGCATTACAGGTATTTTTCCCAAACTTTAATTTTTTTCATTAAACTTTGACTTTGAAGTGTTCTTGTTTTTCCCTACACAAAATTTCATATTATATTAGCCAATTATGTCAGTTTCTTTTTCTTTTACAATTTTTGGGATCTATGTTATGCTTTAAAATATTTTATTTCTATCTAAATTAAAACCAGGATTTTAACATGATTATACCATATACAAAATTATTTGTTTTACCATAAATTAATCTCTCTCTAAACAATAATTCTCATAGCAAGTTTTTTTATGTGATCATCTGGTGGTCCAAATACCAGCCCTAGGGACAATGTTTGCATGACCCTAGCTAAAATAAAATAAAAAGTAAAAAGAAAAGTAGAAGAAAGGAATTTAAACTTAAAAGACAGCTTTACTTCTTGGATTATAAATCCCATAAATAAAGGGTCCTACCAGGCACAGAATTATGACAGAACTTAGTCTTATGGAGTATTCTGAGTACAACACATATTAAAATTCGGTTATTTTAGGGTACTTTGAATCTCTTTTGGGCTATTTTTACATATATTTATATATATTCTTTCTAAAGTATCTGACAGGGAAGAAAGGCTCCCTAAATTTCCACTTACCAACTATCAATCTCCCTTCTTCCTTCTAGAAGAAGGACTTTCATCCTTGACCTCATCAAAACATTATGTCCAGGTAGGCCATGGGGGCTCAGCAGGCATAATGCTCACTTGCCATGCTGGAGACCCAGGTTCAATTCCCGGTGCCTGCCCATGCAAAAAGAAAAAAACAAAAAAGCATTATCTCTGCCTCAGCACTGGACAAATATAAAGGCTTATGAATGTGCTGACTAAAGAGAAAGGAAGAATGAACACACTGACATACAACAAACTAAAATTTGAGAGAAAGGAATACTACTCATAGGGGATATTTAGGCAAGATGTGCTAAATGAAAACTTTTTGATTCAGAAAAATATGATCTTTCAGAAATTTAGGACTGAGGGATTCTCTTGAATGTAGACCTAATCTGTGAGCCATGTCATCTTGCTGCTTTTTTGAGCACGTCCACAAGCAAGAAATGGAGTTTAGCCTTTCTCAGTCCACCCAGATCACGCTTTCTATTGGTCAGGATTAAGCTTATCATTGGTTGCTACCACAGATGTACTCAGAGCATCTCTAATTCATCTATTTTTCAAGATCCTATTTTTTAATATCTCTTCAATTGTGTAGTCTGCAAAGTGGATTTTCACAAGCTCTCCACTCTTATGGTAGTTTTTGGGGAGAGGACTTTATAAATAACATTGTGATATACTCAAGAAAGGTAAGGTCTTACTTCCTCTTCCAGCTCAAGAATATTCTTCTACTTTTATTCCAATCAGCCCTGAGAAAATGCTTCATCATTTATACCTGATTTCAAGTGTTTCCAATCACTCTATCTCCACAGGCTTTCCCTCTTGAACATAATCATGCTCAGATTTTTTGCACCTTGAATTATATTTCCTTCAGATTTTCCTTTGTTTAAATTGCTCTCTATACCTTAGAATGAGCTATAAGGTTGAATTAAAATAACTGTACTGTAAAAAGTAATGTAAATATATCTTCTTCAAAGTATTAAAGATCTGACAAGACAGATCAGAAACATTAGGCCAAAAAGCAAGTGAAGATATAAAGCAAAAAAGTAAAAGTCACGTTTATACTAAGGGCATTCACAGAATCAGGCAAACTTCCACTTGGGTTTTCACAGGAGTAAAGCGGACAGAGGAAATAGACCATAGTCCAGTCAAGATTAAAACCCAGTAGGATCAGCAAAATTGCAGAGTAAGGATAGCTGAACATCCTCCCCTCCATAAAAGCAATAAGAAAACCAGCAACAATCTTCAGAATTAAGTTTTTTACAACTCTAGAAGTTAACCAAATGCTGGAATCATTCCAGAAAGTTTATTCAAGGAAAAAAATGACTATATCAAGAAGAACAATGAATGAACTTGGTCAAGTTCTAACCGGGACTGTATGAACTGTCCTTTCCAGTGTCTGTGGATTCCTGGAAATCAACAGCCCACAATGATGGTAAAAAACCCAACAGCCTAACAGTCACCAGGAGGAGGCAGAGCCAGGTACAGATCCTTAAGAGACTCATTTCCAGAGAAATGCCAGTATTTGACCAGTCTGTTGGTTCCCTAGAAGACTCGACTTTCACTTAGAAGGCCGTCTTTATTTGATCTGACTCAAAGCTTGCCCAATATGAAAAACTGTTTTCCTGGAAATATTTTTTGAAAACCATTAAAGGCAATTGTTTAACTTTGCAGCTGCAGGTGGCAGTGGGTAACAGGGCTATAATAAAAAAATAGAGAAAGTAATAAGTTTTGGTGAGAATGGGGAAAAAGAGAACCCTCACACATGGCTGGTCATTCAGGGAAACCATTTGATAGTTTCTCAGAAAGTTGAACATAACAAAGTTACAGGAGTACAAATTGTTAGATCCATTCTATAAAACCAACTTTTTATCATTTAGCAAAATTGAAGATGTTTATTCTGAAATCCAAAACCCAGACTAGTGATCTACAATATTTGCCCATATGTCTCCTGAAATAGTTTTGCAAAATTATTTATGGGCTGGAGCATTTTTATGTTAATGTATAATTTTATCACAAGTTTAAACAGTTGTAAAAGATGAAATTCCTGTCATTTATACTAGTTGACATATTTTAATAAAAACAATGTGTGCTTTTTAGAAGGGAAAGATTTGCTTTGGTTTGCTTTGATTTGACTTTATCCTTGACTTATGCCTGAGTTAAATAACTCTGGCTGCTATGTTGATTAACTGGACAAATGGAATAGAGTATTTCTTATGTGTCAGCATAATGACACTGAGGACATTAGGATTGTCCCTTTTATAAATATATTAGAATAACTAATTTTGTACTATCCTAAATATGGAAATGGCATTCTTAAAACGTAATATTTGGAATGCTTTTGAAAATAATGGCCATGCACAGTGAAAATGAATGAAATGAAATGAAAGAAAAACACTTATAGGTAACCCGGCATTTTGAAACTGTTCTATCATTGTTCCATTTCCTATAGAGAGGAGGCTCCCAATAATGACTATGACTAGGGAAGTCTTGGGCATGCTCAGCAGACATCTTCCAACCCTTGCCCACCCCAATCCTTTTCCCCTCTTGCCATATACAGATGTTTCCATGTTTCTATTCCATAGCTCAGGTGAGGCATTAGGTCTAATGGAACCACCTGACCTAAAAGTTGAATTCCAACTTGGGAACAAACAGCCCTAGTTGCTTATCAGGGCAAGAATTCTGCACAGATGCTGTGTGATGCATGCTTTTTGCTCAGTGGCAGGACCCCATCCCCCTGGGCTTTATAAAGCTCAACTTTCTTGCACAACAAAGATGTCCCTTCTCTCTGACTTGAAGTGGAGCTTTTGTGGAGTTGCCGTCCCCTGACCCTGACCCAAGCAGTTGGCCTCCCTGGAGTCTGGGCATGTTGGCATCGCTTCCCCTCTCTTTTGGACCCCTTGTGCTGTGTGACTAATAAAGCAGTCATTTGCTGAAAGTCTGTGCTGTCTCTGAGCCTGTGTTCTCACAACATACCATAGAGAAATTTGGGCCACATGTGACCAATCAAATTATGGTGACTCTGGAGGCTCACACTTCCTTCCCACCATCCTGAGGCAAGCTGGAGATAAGTATGTGACCCAAATGTGGTATCAAAAGGGTAAGTCTAGGGTATGTATAAATGGTTATCTTGAATAGGCATGCTGGGCAAGAGCACTCAGGTGCAGTCCCTGTTGCCTTCAGGTGTGGCTTATAATTCCTTTATTTATATATCCATGTTCTCCTTACTATTCTATCCCAAAATAACTGTGGAGAAAGAAAGAATAAAAACATTCCAAAGCATTAAAAAATCATTTTCCTCATGCTCTATGGTTAGGTTCAGAGCCATCTAGCAACATGTTGTTTGAACAGCTGATGCACTATATCCAACATCCAGATGGAAGCAGCAGTAGGAATGGAGTCAGAAATTTAAGTGATGAAAAAGCAAAGTAATGATTTACACATAGATATACTAATATATCTATATATCTATATGTGTGCATACATATAGATATATGTATTTGTAAAATTTCCCTATAGATAAAATTTGTGTTGTTTGTATAAGTAAAATATTATATGGAAGAATATTAAATAAATTGCTAGCATGGTTGAAACATGAGGTGATAATTAAGGACTTATACTTATTTTTATTTCTATGTCATTTAAATTTAAAATTAAACATGTTCTTACTTAATCAAATGACTTTTATTGAGTCCATTGTAGTTAATAGAATTTAGCTTATTTCAATTGCTTGATTGTGTATCACTCAAATAGAAATCAGACATGGAAAAATTAATATCTGTAAAATTTGATGAAGTAGGAATACTAGATGAAAATGAAGCAGAAAAATCAGATGAGAGACTATAGTAAGAATGAGTCAAAGTGTGAACAATACAAATAATTTGCTGTGCTATTCATTTTCCTGAGGGAATGATTTAATTAAATAAAGGGCATTCATTTATTAAAATTCATGAGGTAAAACAATCTACCCATAAGTGCACACATCTTATGTTAATATGATATCAGAAGCCTTCATCTAGAACAGAAATAAAGCTTGTCAAGCTTTAAAACTCCAAATAGGAATTATTTTTAATAACTGCAAAAGAATATTAATTAAAATTTCAGTGACAGTACCTTTTCCTTTCCTTCCCTTTCTCTAATGCTCTTACAAAGGAGTAGTGGCCAAAGCCAGAATAGTTAACTGTTACATTCATAGTACCTCAGGTTAATGATCTTAAAATATCCTACTTGTCTTTCTCTCTTCTAGTATTTCCCTACATGAAAATTGGTTTGTTGAATATCTGTCCCTTGAAAGTTAGATTGGTTTGAGAATGTCTAACATTTTATTTCTTTATCAAAGTATAATACATACATACATATTATATATATGAAAATATATATTCCTTTTTCTTGAGTTGGTCATTTTCTTATCAATATGCAATGCATTTACATTTATTCTCTACTGTTGCATATTCAAAATCATATAACATAAGCAAATTCTATATGATAGGATTATTAAAATGTTTCCTGGAATTGGAACTAAAATAAAAGTAAACAAGCAAACAAAACATTTAAACTGATCATGTTTTATTGTTACTCTATAAAACCCTTTCAGCACTGTTTCAAAATTAAAATACATTTCCTGAATAGTACTTCATACGTTGGCTGCCACATAGTTGAAATTCAAAAATGGTGCTTTTTCTTTTTTTCTATTTTAATGTGTTTTGAAACTGGTTCAACTTAAGTCACTTGACCATATCTTATTAAGAGATTATTATGAGTCAAGCCTTGGGTAACTTCAATAAATCTTCTGTAAATGACAAGTACACAATGTCTGCTACCCTCTTTTTATTTCAGTGATTATCTACCCTCTTTTTTCTTTTTTTCTTTATGTGCTGCATAGTGAGGGTCACATTTCATTCTCTTTCCATGTGTGTAATCACTTATTGCAGCATTATTTGCTGGATTTTTGTTTAATTCGTTTCTTGTTTGTTTGTTTGGGAAGTGCATGGGCCAGGAATGGAACCTGTGTCTCCCACATGACAGGCGAGAATTCTACCACTGAAGTACCCTTGCACCCCCTCCTCTTTTTGATATAAGCATGCCTTGTACTTTTTATGTTCAGCTGGTTTGTAAGCTACTGAAAATTCATTCATATATGATACCTTTCACAATTTGTCACATACATCATCATGCCCTGTAATTGGGGTGGACTTCATAGAAAAGACCTAAAGAATGAAAACTGCAACCAGAGTGACTTCAACTCTCGAAACAGACTTTTATTCCTTCTTAAAATGTCACTACTTGCTCAACAGATATTACCTACCTTTATATTATTATGAATCAGCATTAATAGGAAATACAATATGACAGTTTGGCTATTCATTTGAGATTCTTGAAGAAATGTCTCATGTCCATCCTTTCCACATCTATGACCTAAGGATGGTTTGAACTTCCTTGAAGGAGAGTTAACCTATTGTGTGAGTCATAGTGGTTGCAGAATATAAAATCACAAAGGTTTTCATAAATCAAACCTTAAGAAAAACAGTGATCTGTGACACTTAAACTGACATAGAGTTCTCAGAGTTTCAATAATCTCTCTGATGTCTTATTTTAAATTAAAACTCCAAAGAGATTTAAATTTGAGACTGATTCCAAATCCCTACTCAACATGCAGCTTGAACAGATTCCTGCCAAACACAGAAAACTCTTCATTAAATGACCTATTTTTTCTATTTCTGAATGACTCAGGGCAATTTAAAATATTTCTGAGGTTCTTGATTTTTAGCATAGCCACCAGAGAATATGAATTCATGAATATTGAGATATTTAATAATAATCATGTCTACATGGATTTAAGTGGCCTTAATTTGGCCTGGTAATTATCTACATGGCATAAACTGGTTGAATATTTGTATAGAGACATGGGACATAAACCACATCTCACAGTTGGAAACTAGTTCAATCATTCATTCAATCAGGAAATTATATATTTATTTACAGATTAGTAATCAGACCTGTGGTAGCTGGTAAGTGTTTGCCAAACCGCAATTACGATTAATGTCTGTCTCCCTTCTTTTTATTTCAGTGTTGTTTACTATCCTCCTTTTTTAAATTTCAGTGATGTAGAGTGTTTATAATACCTTGTGCCTTTTTATGCTCATATTATTTGAAAGCTCTTCACGATTAATGTGTAAGGTGCCTTCCATTTTAACAATCCACAGAAAGAAAATTAATAAAACAATTTTAAATGAAGTACCGAATGAGAATTTGCATTGTCAAGAAAATTATAGAAAAGCAAGTAGGGCTGTATTAAAAGAAATTCTACATTTTCAAGACTAATTTTCATTGCATCTTCAAATGTTCTATTTACATGTTGGATAGTTTGAAAAGCTAATATGAAATATGAATTTTATATTGAAGCCAAAACTAGTCCTCTCCACAGACCCAGTTGTCATTGCATTAAGTAGTGTCTTTGACTCCCCAGACAAGCTCTGAAATCTTCTATAGCTTTACTTTTGCTTCGCCCAATTACTGAATCTGAAATGTTCTTGGTCTAAAATATTCCACCATCCTAAAAACTGCATCAAACACTACCACCGTCATGAAGCCTTACCACATCCTTATAGTTGAAGCTGTACACAGGTGAACACTTTGACATTTCTTTACATCAATTATAGTTCCTACTAAATTTTCAGTATATTGTAGGCAATGTTACTTTCCAAATTTTTTCATTACCTGACATTAACTTAAAGAAATACATCAAAGTAATGAATAGAATAAAAAAGCATTTCTTGTGTACTTATTTGAGAATAAATTATTTCAAAATTAAATGGACCCTCAAGTATGGAGAATTGGAGCATGCTCTCTTAGCTGTGAAGTTTCTTACTTTCACTGTCATGTAAAGTTTAATTTTATTTATATTCTTTTAATTTAATCCTATTAAAATCATTCTGGAAGGTTTACTCAAAAGAGAAAAATTTGCTGTTTATGAATCTTAAAATTATTTATACATGATTCTCAATATATTTTATTGGAAGATATCTGTGAGTTTAATGTCTGTTTTCTTGTTAGCATATATTAATATTAATCCCTTAGTGTGTCACAACAATTGTGCCACATGGGGAGCTCTAACCCAGCAGAAGGATAAATCACCTGCTGGATAGGGTACCACAACAATATTTTCTTCTAAAAATAAAATCCAAGGAAAGTTTTAGTCAGTGGTATATTATTCCAATTGCACTCTTTTTGCCTATCAGAAATATGGTTGTCTGAAGATTATATAAATCACACTTAAAATAATTGACAGCAAAAGGCAGTTTTTTTTTTTTTTTTTTGCCAACTAACCAAGGTCAATTCTGTATTAGCATGGAATTACACTGGAATGCCTGGAGACTTAACTTCAAAGTAACTCTAATTAATGAAAATGACTGTGAATTCAAGTGACTGCATTCATAGACTGCAGTAACTGATGAAAGGAAGTCCAAAAACTGTGTAAAGATGAAAGTAACAGAGCAATTTTTAAGAATGCACATTTAATTGGCTTGGTTAGAAGAACTTTTTCTTTTCACACGCTTGACTATATTCAGTATATATTTTGACATGTTCCTGCCTGTAGAGTGATTTTAAATGAACTAGAAAATTTGTTTTGATACATAATGTTCTTATAAAATGAAATATACAGCGAGAGATTTAAGCATCAGTGTCTGCATTTATTTATGGTGACTGAGAATTACTTCTAATAGCACAGAATTTAATTGTTGTTCTTTTAGTTCTGACTCATTTAATTTCATAAACAATCCTAAATAATTTCAGCAAAAAGTAATTGAAATGTATACTTTTGGGGATTCCTTCCAAGAGTGTAGCATGAAGAACTCCACAGACCCTCTTTCCGAAAAATCAACCATAACTGCTAAAAATTGTATTTATGTATGCAAGCAAACAAAATAGTACTTCTAAAAATTCTGGAAATTGTCCTAAAATGTTCAGCTTATGAATAAAAAACATTCCAAAAAAAAGTTCTAAATCTCAATAAGAGGAATGATTCTCTCCCACTCGAGCCATTATCTGACTCATCCCTCCCTGCTCCTGCAAGTCGGTGTGATGGAAGCTCCATCCCAGGTGTAGATGGCTACGATAAACCTCCCCACCACTTCAGCTCCAAGTCAAGGGCTAAGTACAGTACACTCTGGGGAGTATGTGAGGACCACCGATATTCACATCTCACCTAACCCTGTGCTTCAGAAGCTAAATTCCAGGTTAGTGCAACCAAGAAGTAGTAAGCTCCCTTTCTCCACCCTGGGAGCCCAAACCTACCTCAACCTCAAATTATTGGGAACGTAGTCAGCATTGTGCCAACTTACTTATAGGTTGTAGGCACAATGCCACAAAAGGCAAGCCAAGAACAGAGGCTACTGCCTCGATCCTGCAACTTTCCCATAAAGCAGAGTTTTCACTGCAAAAGAGGCAACCCACAGTCTCTACACCCAGCCACAAAGCAGCAGTGCAAAGATCTTGACAAAGGTGAGATGCAGGCTATAACAACAAAAAGCTGAGGTGAAAGATAAGGAAAAGATACATTCCAAAACATAACGGTATACAGCTAAAGCAACGTTTACAGCAGAATTTATAGCTGCAAATGCCTATATTATAATAGACAAAGACTCTCAATCAATAATCTAATCTTCCCCTCTAAATAAACAAAATAAGCACAAAGTGAGGAAAGAGAGAAAAATAATAAAGATTAGAGCACAATTAAAATAAACAGCAGAAAGTATAGAAAATCCAAGAAAACCAAGTTGATGTATAAAGTTAGAAAACATTTGACAAACTTTAAGCTAAAGTGACCAAGAATAAAAAGAAGACTCAAAATTTGCTAAAAAATATGTATGAATGAGGGGACATAATTACTGACCTTGTAGAGATGAAGATAATGATAAGAGGATACCATGAACAAATGTATGCCAGCAAATAAGGTTACTCAGATGAAATAACAAATTCTTAGAGAGTCACAAGTGCCAAAATATTCAATAAGAAATAGAACATCTGAACAGATCAAGAACAAATAGAGAGATTTAATTATGATCTCCCAAAAGAAAAGTCCAGACCCATATTGTTTACTAGTGAATTCTGTGAGGTATTTAAAGAATAATTAATGCCAGTTTTTCACAACCAAAAAAATAAAAAAGAAAGGCACTTCCCAAATCTGTCTGAGGTTAGTATTACTCTAAAACAAACAGCAATTAGATCAAGGAAACTACAGACCATTAACTTTTGTGAATATAGACACAAAATGCACAACATAATACTAGCAAACTGAATCCAGAAATATCTATAAGGATTAAGTGATAAGGTGGAATTTATCACAGGAATTAAAGATTGGTTTAGCAATCAAAAATCAACACAATCCACCATATTGATAGAATAAAGACCAAATCCATGTAATTATCTCAGTTGACAGAAATAAAGCATTTGACAATCTCCAACATGTAATCCAACATTTGACAATCTCCAACATGTAATCCAACATGTAATCTTTCATGATTACAAAAAAATAATAGACAAAACAAAATGGTTAGCAAGCATTAAAGTGAAGTCTCTAGCCAGTGCATTAGGTTCCACATGACAAGATTTTGCATAGGGAAGTTTTCTAAGGAAACCACTAATGAAACGCCTATTTGTATTGATGTCTGTTTTCAGCAAGGTAGCAGGATACACAATCAACATAACCTATCAACTGTAGAGAATTCTGGGTAAAATGGTAGAGCAGGGATTTCAAGACTTAGTTCGTCCTTCAGGGTAGCTAGTAAACAGTCAAGAAGTATCTGAGACAACTGTTTGGGAGCTCTGGAGACCAGAAGAACACATCCAGGGAAAAGCTGAAGGAAAAGACTAATATGGTCTGGTGAAAAGCTGTGAGTAAAGCTCTCCAGGCTGTGATGGATGGGGCTCCTTCCCCACTCTCATGGCTGGCTGCTTGGGATCAAGTCCCTGACTGGAAATAAAAGTCCTCTTCCCTAAAGGACCAGAGACAACAAAAGGAGAAAAAGAAAAAAAAGAAAAAAAAAAAAAACTAGAAAGGTTAAAAAAAAAATACAGCAGAACAGATCAACATTTCCCATGAAGAAACAGGGGAATGGAAGATTTTCCCTGGGGATGAAACAATTGCATAAATAGTACACTTTCATAAATTGTACTGTATGTCCAGAACGAGAATCAGATGAGTAAGAGTTGAAAAACTCTGATCAATTAAACATGAGCTACTCTAAGTGTGTATAATAAATTGAACCAAGTGTCAAATAATTGCCTTAGCACAAAGCCAATCAACAATAAAACCCTTTGACGGTGAGGCAGATCATGACAACTTGCTAATTCCTTCTTCTGAGATAGGTTCTTCCGGACGATTGGGCCTGGCAGCTTGGGCCCATCTGATCACCCTCTGACTCAACCCCCTCCTTTATCTGGACCGCAGGCAGCTTTTGTTGATGGTGGGTCCACAACACGTTCCTCCCCCCCCAAAAAAAACCAATAAAACCCTTTGCAAAAGAGAGAAACTGGCTTCCAGAGTAAACTCATCAAGATAATCAGATGTCTAGACACCAGTGCGCTGGTTTGAGACTATTGCGCACCCCAGAAAAGCCATGTTCTTTAATCCTCATTCAATATTGTTGGGTGGGATAGTTTTAAATTATTTTTTATTGCTATATATTATATATTCACATACCATGTAATCATCCAAAGTAAACAATCATTGGTTCATAATATCACCATATAGCTATTCATTTATCATAACAATTGACTTTTTTCTTTTTTGTGAAAAATAGCATATATACTAAAAGCAATAAATTTCAAAACACATCACAACAATTAGCTGTAAAACAGATTTCGGAGTTGGGTATAGGTTACAATTCCAGAGTTTTAAGTTTTTACTTCTGGATGCTCTAAGATACCGGAGACTAAAAGAAATATCAATATAATGATTCAGCAATCATACTCATTTGTTAAACCCTACCTTCTCTGTATAACTTCACCATCACTTTTGATCTTTCTTCCACTCTTTAAGGGTATTTGGGCTATGCCCATTGTAACTTTTTCATGTTGAAAGGGGCTGTCAGTACTATGGGAGATGGGGATGGAACAAGCTAATGTTCTTGAGAGACTGGCTCCTTTGCACTTCAGGACTTATCTGGTCCAGGGAACGATCTGGAGGTTGTAGGTTTCTAGAGTTACTCTAAGTGTATGGAACCTTTGTAGAATCTTGTATAACACCCTAGGTGTTTTTTAGGATTGTCAGGAATGGTTTTGGTTGGAGTTTGCCAAGATATGATAAGTAGCAATGATTGACTGAAGCTTGTGTAAGAGTGACCTCCAGAGTAGCCTCTCGACTCTATTTGAACTCTGTCAGCCGCTGATATCTTATTTGTTACACCACTTTCCCCCATTTTAGTCAGGATGGCATTGTTAATTCCATGGTACCAGGGCCAGGCTCATCTGGGTGAGATATAATTAAGTTGTTTCCATGGAGATTTGATTCAGCAATCGTGAGTGGAAATTTTGATTAGGTGATTTCCATAGAGATGTGTCTCCACCCATTCAAAATAGGGTTGCTTTAAGAGGGAACCATTTGGGAAAAAGCATCAGAGCCCACACAGCCAGAGAGACCTTTGGAGATGCAGAAGGCAAATACCCAGGAGAAAGCCATTTGAAGAAGCCAGTAGAGAAAACTAGCAGATATCACTATACGCCTTCCCAAATGACAGTGGTGCTCTGAGCCCCTCATCCTTTCTTGTGCCAAGGTATCTTTCTCTGATGCCTTAGTTTGAACATGCCCTTAGAACTATAAACTTGCAAGTTAAAAAATTGCCTATTTTTAAAAGCAATTCCATTTCTGATATATTGCATTCCAGCAGCTTTAGCAAACTGATAGAACCAGCAAAAACTCACAGGCATTACTACGAAACAGGAAGATGTGGCTCAGTCAAGGGAACATTGTAAAACATCAGAGGAGACATAGAAATTGGAAAAACTAATCAATGATGTTCAAACAAAACACCTAAATCAACTCAAGGGGATGATAAAAGTATGGCTAAAGAGATAAAGGATAGTAAGAAGACACTGTTGAGCACAAAGAAGAATTTGAAAAATATAAAAAGAAACATAACAGAAGTGATGAGAATGAAAGACGTAAGAGTGGAGATTAAAATGCGCTAGAGGCATACAACAGCATGTTTGAAGGCAGAAAAAAGAATCAGCAAGCCAGAATACAGGACAGTTGAAATCTTACAGACAGAAGAACAGACAGCAAAAAGAATGGGGAAAACTGAGCAGGGTCTCAGGGATTTGAAAGATGGCACAAAGTGCACACACATACCCATCATGGGTATATTTCTAGACACTGGCAATGAACAATATGAAAATGAAACTAACAATTACATTTACAATAGCATAAAAAATAAAATAATTAAGAGTAAATTTAATAAAAGAAGTAAAACATACTTTGAAAACTATACAATTTTGTTTAAAGAAATTAAAGAATTAAATATAGAGAAGGACATCCCAAGATCATGGACTGGAACACTTACTATTGTTAAGATGACAGTGCTCCCCAAATTGACCTACAGAATCAACACAACTTCTAGCAAAATCCCAGCTGGTCTTTTTGCACAATTTATTAGTTAATCTTATGTTCATATGGGAAATTAAGGGACTCAGAATAGACAGAATTTGAAAACTTACAACTCCCAGTATCCAACTTACTATACAGATATTATACTTAAGAGCACATGGAAGTAATATAGAATAGACATGTATATCAATGGAAAACAATTGAAAATCAATAAATAAACAATTAGAAGATTTTGAATGCATGCCATGAAAATTCAGTGGGAAAAATAGTCTTTGTAATAAGCGGTACTGGAATAAATGTATATATAAGTGCATAAAAATGAATTGGGAGCCCCAAATCACACATATACAAAAATTAACTCCAAAGGGGTCAGAGAACTACATGTAAACACTAAAATTATAAAAATCCTAGAGGAAAATATAGCAGTAACATTTCATGGCCTTGTGTGAGGAGAAGCCTTTTTTTTTTAAGATATGATGCCATAAGTACAAATAACAAAAGAAGTAGATTAATTGGATTGAGCAAAATTTAAAAAAATGTGTTTCAAAGAATATCATCATGAAAGAATAACATTATGACATAAAAAGAAAAGGAAACTGAATGGGAGAAAATATTTCCAAATTATGTATTTGATAATTGACTTTGCCTAATAGGTAAAGCTTAGAGATCAATAATAAAAAGACAAATAACTCAAAGTTAGTTTTAAATGGCTAAATAGTTCTAAATACCTAAAAGTTGCTGATTTGGGTTATTTTTAAACCAACTAGATACTAAGAATTTGAATTTGATGCATGTGGACTTTTCTTTTCTTTTTTCTTTTTCTTTTTTTTTCCTTTTTATTCTAAAATAGATTCAAACTTACAGGACAGTAACAAAAATAATACAAACCCTATGCAGAGCACTCTTACATATTGATAACCACTGTGTTAGTTTGCAACTGGCTGGAATGCAATACGCCAGAACTGGAATAGCCTTTAAAAAGGAGAATTTAATAAATTACAAGTTTATAGTTCTAGGAAGTGAAAGTGCATCAATTAAGGTACCAGTAAGAGGTTACCTTTACTCAACAAAGGCTAATGGTCAGAAACACCCCAGTCAGCTGAAAAGTCACATGCTGGCATCTGCTGGTCCCTTGCTCCTGGGTTCCATTGCTTTCAGCCTGTGTTCCTATGGGGGATCCTCACTTTACTTCTTCAGGGCTGGCTTTCATCTCTTGGCTTCCCTTGGCTCTTTCCAGGTTCTGGCTTCTTTTCTTTTTTATTTTTATTAATAAAACCAAACAATATACAATATGAACATTCTTTTTTTTTCATCACACAGTTGTATATTCATCATCATGATCATTTCTTAGAACATTTGCATCAATTCAGAAAAATAAAAAGAAAACAGAAAAAAATTTATACATACCATACCCCTTACCCCTCCCTTTCATTGATCACTAGCATTTCAATTTACTAAATTTATTTTAACATTTATTCCCTATATTATTTATTTATTTTTAATCCATATGTTTTACTCATCTGTCCATAAGGTAGATAGAAGAAGCATCAGACAAGGTTTTCACAATCACACAGTCACATTGTGGAAGCTACATTATTATACAATCATCTTCAAGAAACATGGCTACTGAAACACAGCTCTACATTTTCAGGGACTTCCCTCCAGCCTCTCCTATATACCTTAACTAAAAAGGTGATATCTATTTAATGCATAATAATAACCTCCAGGATGACCTCTTGACTCTGTTTGGAATCTCTCAGCCATTGACACTTTACTTTGTCTCATTTCTTTCTTCCCCCTTTTGGTCAAGAAGGTTTTCTCAATCCCTTGGTGCCGAGTCCCAGCTCATTCTAGGATTGCTTTCCCACATTGCCAGGAAGGTCCACACCCCTGGGAGTCATGTCCCATGTAGAGAGGGGGAGGGCAGTGAGTTTGCTTGTCAGGTTGGCTGAGAGAAGCCACACTTGACAAACAAAAGAGGTTCTCTTGGGGGTGACTCTTAGGCCTAATTTTAAGTAGGCTTAGCCTATCCTTTGCGGGATTAAATTTCATATGAATAAACCCCAAGTTTGGAGTCTCAGCATATTGCTTTGGCTGTCCCCATTGCTTGTGAGAATATCAAGAATTCTCCACTTGGGGAAGTTGAATTTTCCCCCTTTCTCACCATTCCCCCAGGCTACTATGAAGCAGTAAACAACATACAGGGTCAGTACAGACCTGTATCTTTATCTCATTTATATGGCAAGGTGTTACGGTTTAGCATGTCTACTTCACATTGATAATTCCAATTTGAAGTGATTAATCTTACATCCAAACAACTGCCATCCTGAAATCTTCCTTTTCTGTTATTCTAGGGATTCCCTTTGTTTTACTCCACCCCTCTTTTGGCATGTGTTTGGTGCGTTCATTTCATAACATTGTGAAGTTTGTCTCCAGTACATATTGAAAAAAACAACAACAGAATTATAGTTTGGAAAAGTTTTTTCTTCTTAATTTTAGAAGTTTTACTTAGTGTATTAGACAGGATTCTCTAGAGAAGCAGAAACAGCAGGAGATATCTGTAAATATGAGATTTATAAAAGTTTTTTATGCAACCATGGTGTTCTAGTTTGCTAGCTACTGGAATGCAGCACACCAGAGACAGATTGGCTTTAATAAAAGGGGATTTATTTTGTTAGTTCTTCAGAGGAAAAGCAGCTAACTTTCCACTGAGGTTCTTTCTTACATGAGAAGGCACAAAGCGATCTCTGCTGGCCTTCTCTCAAGGCCTCTGGGTTCCAATGTCTTTCCCCGGGGTGATTCCTCTCTGCATCTCCAAAGGCCTGGGCTGAGCTGCGAGTGCTGAGATGAGGTATGCTGAGCTGCTTCAGCTGTGCTACATTGTGCTCTCTCATTTAAGCACCAGCCAATTAAGTCAAACGCCATTCACTGCAGCAGGCACGCCTCCTAGCCAACTGCAGATGTAAAGCAGCAGCAGATGAGGTTGGCTGATGTCCATCTACCATTGGCTCATGTCCACAGCAATAGAACTAGGTGCCTTCACCTGGCCAAGTTGACAATTGAATCTAACTACCACACATGGGGACATGAGAATCCAAAATCCACAGCACAGGCTTCAAGGCTGGCAACTCCGGTCAAGAGATCTGAGGAACTCCACAGGAGAGGCTTGCTGCTTGAAGAAACAGTAAAAATTCTTTTTTCTCCCTTAGAAGTCTTCAACTGATTGGATTATCTTACTTGTGAAAGGCAGGTTAGTTGATCATAGATGTAATCAGCCACAAATGCAACAACTGACTGATGATTTAATAAACCAGCCTTCTGGTTTATCAGCCAGCCATGAAATACCCTTGCAGTAATGGTTAGGCCAGTGATTGCCTGAGTAGACAACTGGGCACCATCACCTGGCCAAGTTGACACCTGAACTTAACCATCATACTTTGGTTTTCTTGCTGTTTCTGTTGTTGCTGTTGAGAAGTTTGATATTATTTTGTTTCTGTCCCTGAGTATGAAACCTGTTCACCCTACCCCCTTCCAAATCCCTGGAACATTGATGAAATTCCTCTCTCTCCTCAGGGTGCTAAAATTTCACAGTAATGCAACTTGGAGTGGCTTTATTTTCATCCATTGTTCTCTTTTGAGCACTCTTTTGGCACTTTCAGTAACAAAGCTCAGATCTTTGAATGATGGTACATTTTCTTCAGTTATTTATTTACTCACTCTTCTTTTTTTACTGCTCCTTCTTTCTAGAACTCCGGTTTTTAAGAAGAATATAAAAGATCCTGGACTGGTTCTCTAATGTATATTTGTTATCTTTTTTCTTCTCTCCTGAGGCTATTTTCCCTCCAACTTTTCTATTGAAATTTTCATTTCTGCTAACACGTATTTAACTTTTAGAGAATTAAAAATTAGCTATATACTTTTCCAGCATCCCTTTCTTATTTTATGGATATGATATCTTATCTCTCTGAGGATATCAATGATAGATTTCCTTGAAGTTATGTTTTAATTGAGTAGTATTGTTCATTTTTCCCAATTTTCCCCTTTGATTTTTCTCAACTCTGTATTATAGACTTTCTTAATGCACCTTGGAGTCTTTACCTATTACAATTTGACCAAAATTACGAGTGAAACTTGTTCAATTTTATCTTCTATAGGTTAGAATGGATAGGATAATTGATGGAGAAAAATTTTACTAATGATTTTTAGATCTTTCCACTTATCAGATTCTCTAAAAAAGAATCTACTCTCATTCTTAAGGGTAAAGTTATAACTGTTAGCGTTTGAGAGTTAAGAAGCTGAAGAGGGCTAAAGGTCCACGCCTTCATTATTTAGTATGATTATGACCATTTGATCATTCTGTTTTCATTATTGTATTGAGAAGTCTAGTTCCATTTTTTAAATATTTGCTTACTGTCAGCTTATAAGTGTCAAAGCTCACTCTTCACCTTGTGTCCCACTTCAGGACAAGACAATAAGAAATCCTGGGTGCTCCATCTTTGGGGACTTTTGGGAGGTTCCAAAAATTCCCTGAATATGTGAGAACCCTTATTCTGGCCCACACCTGAACCACGGTAAAATCCTAGGTTAGTCTCCTTTCTTTGCTCTCTCCTTAACCACAATAAAACCCTAGTGTACTCTCTTTTCTTTGCACTCTCAAACCATTTCAAGCCTGCTGGAAGGACTTGCTCTACTCTCTCCACTGAACTCAATAATATGTAATAAGCCTCATATACTCTGCATATGTATGTATGTGGCATCATCAGTCTAAACCCTGAATCAAACTTTGGGTGGGAGTCTCTCTTGCTTTCATAGGGTGCCAATAATACCCTGTTTTCAATTTTACCAGGTGCCATGCCAGGGCCCTATATTTTCTTCTCTAGACAATACAAATTTGGACATTTTAATAGAAGTAGCAGCAACTGTTCAACATTACAGAGAACAATGGGAGTGTCTCAAGAAGCTTACCAAATCTTCCTTATTTTAAAGTTCCCTTTGCTTCTAGTTCCAAAGAATCAGGTGCTTCCAGTTTTTATGCTCTCAAGGAATTCTTTATTGTAAATGTGGTTCTTAGGTCTCTCCACTCATAGCTTGGAATTTAGCATTTTTCCATCTGTTACATAGTTTATTATCTATTTGCTTTTCAGGTTCCAAAGTTTGTAGCTGAATTCTCCTCTTCTGCTTTTACCGTCTTTGTGTTGTTGTCTGGTAAAAATACTTTTGCTCTAGTATTGTGGTGTTCTGAAAAGGGGAACAGTTAGATGCCTAGTTTAAATCTCCTATCTTAACCCAGAAGTTACCAAGCCTTACTTTTCTTCCCCATAGACTGTTTTTAAATTCCACATCCTACATAATTATTCCAGTAACTCTTGATTCTTTCTTTTATAGATTATTATATCCTTCATTAGTCTTCATGTAGAAGTTTGATACTTGGTTATATGTTATATTTATTGTTCTCTAGGTCTTTCTAGTTATAGTTATTGATCATCTTCACCAGAGTGGATGTTTCATGGATGTAGCGTATGTACCTTTTGTTTCAACTTCATCTTTTTCTTTAAATCCAACCACACATAGCATAGGTTATTTCAAATAGTAGTTGTTCCATCCACTTTAAAATAAATCAATGGATATTTTCCTGAAGTCTTTTCTTTTTGATGGGTAATAAGAATGAAACATTAAGATTGTTTGCTGTCATGTTAAAAATATAAATTAAAACAAGTTAAGGTTATTTCAGCCTATAATAAAATGATTATTCATTATAACCAATTAAATGTACAACAATTATTAAGTATTTGATATGTTGCAGAGATAATACTTTTCATATTTACTCAGAAAAATACTATTCCTAATTTTTTAGATATTTTCCTTTAGCAAATTGGCTAACTGATTCAGCTTTGTTAATACTCATTACAATACTTGGTAACCCGTGAACCTCAAAATTAGAGTAAAAGTTAATATAAGATAATAAATGTGTTTTCAACATTTTGAATTATTTACACATAGAAAGTGGAATCTTTAAATTAACATAAATGTTTTATCTTAAAAAGCTGTAATGCAAATCTGCTCTGCTATCATGCTTTTTAATCTTCCAAGTGTGACAGGTTCCTGAAAGCCTGACATATTTATTAGACACATTGGCTTGGTGGTTGTTCTAGTTTGCTAGCTGCCGGAATGCAATACACCAGAAACAGAATGACTTTTAAAAAGGGGAATTGAATAAGTTGCTAGTTTACAGTTCTAAGGCTGAGAAAATGTCCCAATTAAAACAAGTCTATAGAAATGTCCAATCAAAGGCATCCAGGGAATGATACCTTGGTTCAAGAAGGCTGATGAAGTTCACGGTTTCTCTCTCAGCTGGAAGGGCACATGGTGAACACGATGTCATCTGCTAGCTTCTTCTCCTGGCTTCCTGTTTCATGAAGCTCCCCAGGAGGCGTTTTCCTTCTTCATTTCCAAAGGTTGCTGGCTGGTGGACTCTGCTTCTTGTGGCTACATCATTCTGCTCTGCTCTCTCTGAATCGCTTTCTTTCTCCAAAATGTTTCCTCTTTTATAGGACTCCAGAAACTAATCAAGACCTGCCCAAATGGGTGGAGACATGCCTCTACCTAATCCAGTTTAACAACCACTCTTGATTAAATCACAGCTCTAGGGGGATGATCTAATTAGTTTCAAACATACAATATTGAATAGGGATTACAAGAAAAGGCTGCCTTTGCAAAATGGGATTAGGATTAAAACATGGCTTTTCTAGGGGACATAAATTCTTTCAAACCAGCACAGTGGTAAAATTTATTTTCATAAAAACACATTTTTGAAATTCATAATGAACATTATTATTTGTTTTCTCTATAAGAATTTTATGGTTTTCTTAATTTTTTATTGTTGAAAGCTTCCCCAAACTCAGAGATTTTATAAAACTATCATAAAAACCCTAGGAATGCAGTCTTTCTTATATGAATTATTATATATCTGTTCTCATTCCCATCAGTTTGTACTCATGTTTTGAGGGGAACTGGCAAGCCTGAAAAAAATATTATCAAGTTTCCATTGCCAACTGGCTTCTGATAAGTTTTGTTAATAGGAGTCCCTGGAAGGAAATTGAATATTAAAGGAAGGAGAACTCCAGCTCTTCCCCTTCTGTCTTTCTTGCAATTAATCACCCACAGTAGAAAACTGATATGGCAGCAGCGTCATTAGCAGCTTTGGGACTTACACTGTCCAGTCTTTTTCCAGATTTCAGTATCAGAAATCTTTCCACAGCCTTTGCTATATGGTACTCAGTAGATGTTCTCAGCACCAGCAGGAAGGCAGCTCCTCTTTGGCTTCAGCAATGACCTTCAGTGGTTCCATTACCACTCTGGCCTCTTCCCTTGGATCTCAGTGACGCCTAATCAGCTCCTTCTTAGCAGTTACAGAATCTCATATGATATATCTAACAGTATTCCTGAACTCTGTTTTTGTTGTTTTAGGATCCAGATGATGAAAACAGAACCCACTTTCTCTCTCCTTTTCTAATTTATTCTGTTAATACCATTCTTCTGCCTTTTGTTTTACTTGACCTAGAGCTGTCAGCTGTTTCTTGTGGTTACAGATGTCTGAGTTACTTTTCCTCATTTGTTCTTTTAGCCATTCAACACTTTTTGTTCCGATACAAGATTTCCTATAATGAATCCCTTCTGTTTGAGATATGTAGCCTGCATATTTTGACTTGCTTGACTTAAGTCAGAAAATTGATAGGTCTTTTTAGGGGCAACTTTTGGTTGAAAACTATCTAATATTTTGTTAAAACCTAAAGTTTTAAAAGTAGCAAAAATATAACAATAAATACATTAATGATTTAAAATGATAAAATTGTTCAGATTTTATACTTGGTTCATACCACATTAATAACATCTCAGAATACATACTCTGCCATATTTTCCCATATCTCGAGTGCCACTAATTTTAAAATTGACTTCCCATTTCTTTTATTTATTTATTTATTTATTTATTTATTTATTTATTTATTTATTTATTTATTTATTTAATTTGCATGGGCAGGCACTGAGAATTGAACCCAGGTCTCCAGCATGGCAGGTGAGAACTCTGCCTGCTGAGCCACCATGGCCCACCCTCTAATATTGATTAATGAGTATTTTGCTGGTATGAATCTGTTATGTGCCCCAGAAAAGCCTATGTTCTTTTAATCCATTGCTGTGGATGCAGACCTATTGTGGATGGAATATTTTGCTTAGGTTTTTCCATGGAGATGTGACCCAGCCCATTCAAAGTGGGTCTTAATCCCCTTGCTGGAGTCCTTTATGGGAGGACTCTGCCTTTTATCAGAGACGTTTTGGAGAGAGCTTACAGAAAGGAAATACCCCAGGAGAAGCAAGAAGGACACACAGAAACTGAGCGAGCCATTTTTAGACTAGCCTCCTGGTGAGAAGGACCAGCAGATATCATGTGCCTTCCCATGTGACAGAGAAACCCCAGATGCCAGCAGCTTTTCCTGAGAGAAGGTATCTTCCCCTTGATTCCTTAATTTGGACATTTTCATGGTCCTATAACTGCAAATTTGTAACCTAATAAATTCCCATTTGAAAAAGCCAATCCATTTCTGGTATATTGCATTCCAGTAGCTTTAACAAACTGAAGCAAGTATTAAATTACTAATTTTATTAATGAGAACTCTCAAATATTGTCTCAGTTAAAACAGCAGAAGTTTGTTCTTTCATGTTTTTAGAGAATAGAAATGTCAACACAAAGTACTGGCAGGGCATGCCTTCTTTTGGAAGATGTAGTATTCCAGCAATCTTAGTCATAGGAGTCTCTCTCCTTTTGTATCTGGTCCTCTGATTTCCAATGACTTCTGGCTTCTTCTGATTGCATCTGAATTTTTTCTAACTTATAAAGAGTTCAGTCATATGGACTAAGGTCCACCCACATTCAGTTCAGCCTCATCTAAATAGATTATTCTAATAATAGCATATTCAAAGATCCTATTTACATATGGGTTCACATCTAAAGAACATGTATGAAGATTTGAATTTATCTTTTGTGGGGTACATGATTCAATCTTCAACTACCAAAACCTCTTAGCTTGTCAGGCCTGCAAGAAGATACTTTATAGCAAATTTCAAAGCCTCTGGTATTCAGAATAGAATAAAATTACACAAGCATGTTTTTGGATTGCCTCTGAATTCTGTCAGAATGCTAGCTGATAAACTCAAAGGTTTGAAATTCAGGTTAGCATAATTGAACATGAAAACAAGGTATAACATATTGAGTATGTTTAAGTGTAATAATGGATATTAAAGATGACATAATACATAGTTACTATAATTCAAATGTTCTGAAATGACTTATTAGCTGAAATTTTATTAATGAAACCATAAAATAAAGTAGTATCAGCAAGGTAAATTACTTTGATTAGAGTACAATTTTTATGATTTGGCAGCTCTGTAATGCTGATTATAAATCTTAGATATTTAGCAAAATTATTGTTACAGATTAGAGCACTATCATATTAACTCAGATAACTGTTTAAAATTTTGATGTTATCTGATGCTAGTAAAGATGTGAATAAGTACACACATATGGAGACATTGTTAGTTGGACTGAATGTTATTCAACTATTTTTGAAAAGTAATTCAGCTCAATATACTTCAATTTTAATATGCTCACAACTTATATGCAGATCTATCAGTTTTGGAAATTCTTCAGAATTAAAAGCACTTTTGTGTTTCTTCATGTTTTAGCATAAGCATGATTACTGCAACATACTTTTCAGAATATCAATGACAGTTGATACATAATGACCAATGTATGATACAATACTTATCATCTTCAGTGATACAAAACTATTTTCTATATTATATATTATATTAAATTAATTATATATAATTACAATATAAAGCTAGTTTCTCTTCACCGCTCTCTCGTTCTCTCTCCATAATTCTAGTATATAGAAAGAAAGGGGCTGTTATTGCCACTTTTATTACCATTACCACTTGCATTTATGTTATTTCTATTTCGGTAATTCTACACTGTTTTTTGAGCCTCAAGGATTTGTATTATCATGTTAATTTGGAAAACAAAGTAAAACCATTTTGTTTCTAAAATGGCAAGCCATGAGCTAGTTAAAAAAAAAGTTTAGTAAAGTTTTTCAGTGGGATGTTGCGAAGTTATGCTAATTATGAGTTAGATGAAATAAAGTTGGAGCATATTTTTTCAACATTTTTTTTACTTCACATTCTTCAAACTTAACCGCTCTGTAATCTCCTTGCATGCTGTAAATATAGTTCCTGAAAACTGAAATATCCTCTATAGTTGAAGAAAGATAAGCCTATACTACTTTTCTTCATGGAATCAAATTAAATTTGATAAAGATCAGTTTTCTAGATGTACCACAAAACCCTATTTTCTTAGTGTGAAGAAACTGAAAAATGGGTCCACTAAGGTACTTAATGTATCAAGGAAACCTTTTATCTGCACCATTTTATGAGTCCCAGTCTCTATCACTCTCACATAATGACAGGAAATCATTGAAACAAAAATGCTTACTATCCTACAATAGCAATAAAAAACACATTTACCCTGAACCAATACATCTATTATCATGTAACTTCAGGGATATAAAGTAAAGATAAATGGAGACTCCAAGACTCTGTACTGTAACCTACTTGTTCAGTATTTTCCATTGGTGTAATGTTAGAGCAGCAAGAAGACAAAAATGGGATTTTAATATTATGATTCATTATTCCAGTGTTGTTTTTCAAAAGTACCCATTTAAAACCACGTAAAAAGTTAAAGGGCGTGTCATATGCAGCAGTGCTAGGCATAAAAATAAAACCCATATAAAATAAAATTTTTCTTCAATCTAGAAAGGAAAATACAAATGATTATTCATCATAATTTAATAGTGTCAGGTGCATGGGTGGTTCAGTGGCAGAATGCTCACCTTCCATGCAGAAGACCTGCATTCGATTCCCAGACCATGCACCCCACACAAAAAAAATTAATAATGTCAATATAATATATAAAGGTAATAATTGTATAAAAATGAGAATGATCTTTCCAATTTTTAACCACATTTTTAAATTTAAAGTTACCACATCACCATAGTGTTCCCATAGAACAAACTGTCATAGATCACCATGCCAAATTCTGCTTTAGTTTCAACTGTAGCTGCAGTCCTGAAAAAGCTGAATATCTGAAATATGATTTATGGCACCTCTAAAAGAGGTAATGATTAATGACAATAGGGTTCTGTTGTTTATAGCCACAGTTAATCAGCATAACAATATTTATTAAGTATATGGATATGTATATATTATCAATATCTTCACTTCCAAATACAAATGCACCTCTCAGATTTTACCAGGAATAAAAGATTCTCCTTTATATTTTGTATGTTGAAACTATTACTTTATATCCAAAGTATTATGAATTTTCAACTAGTTAAACAAATGAGAAAATAGACTCTTATTATGACTATTAAACAGTATCAGTTAAACACCTCTGAGACGACTGTTATGTTATAATTTGGATTCCCTGAAAGCAGAGTCTGAGACCAGACATAGGTGCTGGTAGTTTGAATGGGCTGAGATCCAAGAAACTGGGCCCAAGGTGCAGGAGGTGGGTAAAGGGAAAACCAAAGTAAGGCTATCATCAAAATGGTTGCTAGATCAACGGGGCCTCACTCTTGCCAGGATGTCTGAACGACAGACATATTGCCACTCCAAATTGTACAACTGAGGAAGGGTGGCTGGCATAGTTATCTACTGGCTTCCATCCCTCATTTGTTGACAGCTTCCTCCCATTCCTCTGTTGTGAACTGGCTTTTTAATGGTTAGGCTGAACTGGTCAGCCTTTCTAGATGAGCAGATTCCTGTGGCTTCAGTGAAGCCCCTGCAGCAGAAATTACAAAGACGTGTGGCACAGATCTGTTGTGAGATGCTGTTGGTTTGAATCTGAACTAGTTTAGTGTTACTCACTGCAGCTGGGGCTGAAGTCAGAGAACCTTAGGCGATAGATACCACATTGGCACCAAAGCTATAGTTTATAAACTCTTGAGCTAACAAATAATTACAACGTTTAAAATAATTATACTAGAGGTTATATACTATCATAATTCTAATCTCTAATTTTTGGTTTTCTAACATCCAAACACTGAACAAAATAACCTTCAAAAGTTTATTTCAGTTTAGGAGATGTCTTCATTTTTGTCATGAATCTTTCAAAGAAGAACTCTGTTAGGTATTTTTTTATACACCGTGAGGATGAATTAAAAGCTGATATTAAATTGCACCTTTCATGAAGGAGAATTTCCAAACAAACTCAGATTTATTAAAGTAAATCATCTTTAATATGAACATAATGGAGAATGTATAATAATATAAACATAATGCAAAAAAATAGTTTAAAGATGAGCAAGGAACTCTCAAATGATTTTTTTCCTCCATTGCTCTGATGTCTGTGGGCATGTAATTGTTAAGGGAAATGCACAGTGTAGTTGCTTTAGTAGCAGTTTAGGAGTACACATTAAAAATATTTAAACTATTTATTTTTAAGTAATCATTGATATATTATAGCTTAAGTATGCCATAAAACAGAATTTTATTTTCTGTGGGTGTTTTGTATATTTCTGTAGGTTACTTAAACATTTTAAAAAATTCAGTTGTAATATTATAATGTTTTTAATGTATGTCCTTCTGTAGCATGCTTAGTAAATGTCTGCTAAATTGTACTAATTGTACACAGTCTACTGGTGTTGACATTTTTCCAGTTGGAGAAAAATATGGACTTTCCTTTCATCCCTTTAACTTTTGTCATTTAAAATATAATTGTCATAAAAATTTCCTCTACATACATTTAGACCCATGTCAACCAATGCTATTTTTGCTTCAACTCTCAAACATAATTTAGAAAAGTCATCAAGGAAAATAAAATGGATTGCATTTAACCATAATTTTACTCCTTGCATTGTTTCCTCTATCATTTCCTTTCATTTTATAGAATTTTCTTAAGGCATTTCTTTCAGGTCTGTCTGCTGTTGCCAAATTCTCTTAATTTTCCTTCATCTGAAATTTCACTGAATATAGATTTCTCGGTTGAGTTTCTTTCCTTTCAGCACTTGAAAAATGTGCTACACCCTTTGTCCTTCATAGTTTCTGATAAATCACTGTCACTCAAATTATTTTCCCCTATAGCTAAGGTGTCACTTCTCTCTGTCTCATTCTTCTTCCTTAGTTTTCAGAAGTTTGACTCTGATGTATAGTGGGACAGATTTCTTTGGTTTTATTCTATTTTGGGCAGCTCAGCTTCTTGAATCTGTAAGTTTATGTTTTTTGCCAGATTTGGGGAGGTTTTAGCTACAGTTTTGGCAAATAATTTTTCAGCACCTCTCTCTCTTGATCCTCTCCCTTCAGGACTCTGATGAAATGTATTAGATCTTTGATTACAGTCCAACAGTTTCCTAAAGTTCTGTTCTTTTTTTAAATATATATTTTTATTAATATTTTATCTATATTATTTAGATTGGTTTATTTCTGTTGTTATATCTTCAAGTACACTGATGCTTTCCTCTTTCCCTACCATCCTGTTCTTGAGCCCAGCTGTTGAAAATTTAATTTCAGTTGTTTTGCAGTTCCAGACACACATCTGTTTCTTCTTGAGCAAATGAGTTTAGATCAAGCAAGAAGATCTTTGTGGTGATGGAAAAGTTCTGAACCTTAACTGTATCCATGTCAAGTCTTGCTTATTATAATTTTGCAATATGTTAAAACTGGAGGATCCTGGGCAAAGGGTACATTGGATCTCTCTGTATTGTTTCTTACAAGTGCATGTGCATTTAAGATGATCTCTAAATAAATATTTAATTTTAAAAAGTAAAATATTAAAGAAAATAAGTGCATATGTCCTTTCTACTCCAAATATTTCTCTATAACCTTACTCTTCAAATTAGACTTTATCCTTTCATGAAATAAGAAATTTTATTATTATGATTCCATACAAATCACCTCAAACTTAGTCATTTAAACAAAATTAATAATTTATTCTGTCTCATGATTTCAGCTGGTCAGCAAAGTCTCAACTGGGCAATTCTCAGTGGAGTCTCATTTGTCGCAGTCAGATGAAAACTGTGGCCAAAATGCTTTGAAGCCTTGAATAGGGACCCAGCCAATCACTTGCAAGTTAGCTTATGCAGGTGGCTGGTAAATTGTTGACTGTTGACTGGGAGTCTTAGTTCTTTTCCATGTACACCTCTCCCATGTGCTTCTTAAGTTCTTGCGAGTTTTAATTTTAAGGTGGCTGGCTTTTTCCACAATAGGTGATGCAGGAAACCACTATGGAAATTATAATGTCTTCTGTGACCTCCTCTAAGAAGTCACAAATCATCACTTCCTCAGCATTCGGTTACTAATGTAGGTGCAGTCCGAATACTTTGTGGGAAAAGAGTACACATGTTTGTTAGAAGGCCAGAAATATTAGTTACCATCTTGGGTGCTAGCTAAACAAAAACATGATAATTTCATCAAAAATCAGATAACCTCATATCCCTAACAACTGGTCCTTTTCTCTTCAAAGTTTACATTTTTAAATAAGCAATATAGAATAGATCTGGTTGTAAAATCATACTTCTCATGCCAAAGTTATCTTGAGTAGATACATATAACACAAAGTTTGACTGGTTCAGAAGAGAGTATCCTAGATTTCTAAATTTACATTTAGGGAATTAAATAACAATATTGAATATGCATAAAGCTCAAAATTTAAAAACACATTATTGACCACTTACCATGTACCAAACTCTTGTTATATTTTTTGGGAAACAAAGCAGAGAACATTTTAAGTTTTAAGATCACAAATTATGAACAATTATACCAAATTGTCAATTTTGAAATATGCTCCCCTCCCATCACATTATTATTAATCAGGTTAGAAAATAAGAAATATACTGTATATATACACATATAGACGAGAGAAGAAAAATAAACATATATATGCAATGCCAAGTTCCCCCCAAAATTGATGAAGCAAGGTTTCGACTGCTATTTAAAATGATGAATATAACATCAAGGTTTTGAACATAATAGAGATTACATTTTTCTGAACATCAGTTTCCAGATATCACAAGAGATCCATGGGAATATGATTATGCATAAATAGTTCACGGTTTTTTACTTTGTTTACTGAAATATATATTTTAAAATATATTCAGCCAAATATTGTAGTAGCAACTAGTTTGAAAATTTTTAAAAAATGAGCTAGAATGTAATGTCGATGGTATGCAAACATTATTATTCTCTACCTAATCACATAGAGAAGTGAATTCAAAGTAAAAAGTGTACGTGGCATATTTAACTAATAATGGCTGAAGAAGAGAAACATAATTACATAACTGATGTATGAAAAAAAGTTCATTAAATGCTCCCTTCAGCAATAATCGATGCACAATCTCCTCTGGGGAGAACAAGCTTCTATTCTGAAAGTTGAAGTTTAATTGTTAATTATCATATACAATCCTCTGTAATAATGCTAATTGGTTTCTTAGTGGTTGTACAACTGTCCTCAGAGCTGTCATCTTGCAAGCTGACATGAAATATTGTGATATTTTAATGTTGCATGAGTGCAGCATTGCAGAAAATGTATAGAGAAAAATTGTTCAATGGTAATTGGCAATCCTGAACCAGACAATCTTTTCCCTTTTGTTCTTTAAATCCTCAATGCTGTTTAATGAAGACTGTAATAAAAACTTCTAGAAAAGCTTGCTCAGGAAAACATTTGATACTCCATGATAATATATTATAATTATACTTGATTTTTTAACCACTTCTCACATATTTTGAAAGGTTGAATTTATTTTTCAATAAATTTGCTTAATAAAAAAAAGTCAAATCTACACATTTTCACTTCTATTGTTAACCTGAATTATGCTAACTTATTTGGCTATTTAAAGTAACTATAATAAAGAGAAAATAATCATAGAATATCTTATAACTATTTACAAATTAGATCATACGCATTCAAGAGCAATTAGTTACATATTTAACAAAGGAGCACAATTTTTATTATATCATATTTATGCATATTAATAACTATAAATCATAATAATGATGATGGTATATTGAACATTCTTCATGCCAGACTCAATGCTGAGCATTGAATTAAAACCTATTAACTTGCTGTCATTTGAGACTCATACAATGAACTAGACACACTATGATGGTTTCTATCTTTAACAAATTTTTCTACACATTCATATATGCATATATGTTATTTTAATGATTGAAATATATATATATACATATATAAACCTAATTTTTGTCTTCTAAATATTAACACTTATGTGTATATGCACATGCATAGATACATAGCCAATCTAAATTCGTATAGTATATATATATATATTTTAAGACAGAGATTGAGATAATCATCAAAATAATATTACTCTGGAGATGCTCATTAAACTCCTAAACAGGCTGGTAGGTATGAAATTAAAGGTTTTTTCCTTAAATGCGGAGAGAAACCTATTATTTTTACATTTACAAATAAATCATTCTTAACTTCCAATTAAATAGATCTTGAATTATTTTTAGCAATAGCAAAATAGTGCTAATTTTGTATTTCTACCTTCTATCTACCTTCTTGTCCTTTCCTTTCACTAAATATAAAACAATTCTTAGTTAATGTAAAGCATAAACTAATGTTTGCTTATGTAATTTTTGAAAATGAATCACTCATTACTTTTTTCACCAATAATTCTAAATGCTGATCAAGCAATGTATTACCAAACATGATGTTCTTGCAATGTGATATAATTGCATATATGTATGTATGTGTGTGTGTATGTATATTTCTATATATAATTTAATTTTATACTGCAATGCAGTTGACTTTTGCTAACTGTTTCTGCCTTATGCTTGAAGTTATATATTTCCACATACACATGTATACATATATGTATATATTTTAGATTTGACCTCATGCAATTATGGGAGCTGGTTAAGCAGTCCCTGCTGTAATGCTGTTGACTTTGTGTCCAGCAGAGCTTGAAGTCCATAGTCAGGCAGCTCGGAGAGAACACTGGATGCAAGTTTCTGGGAAACAAGATGCTGGAAATCACAAGCAGGGGCTGGAACCCAGAAGGATGGAATGAAACTCCTATCAGCTGTTGTTTCTTCTGAACTTGGTAATGTGGGTGTCCTGTAGAAGCCAGAGTTCTTTGCCCTGAAGGAGGTGACTATAGATCTAGGAGAAAATGGAACAGTTTCAATTCCAGCCCAGACCAAAGCAGTAAACCTACAGTTAAACCATGTATTTGTGTTAACAAGTTATCTTCTTTCAATTCCCCACCTCAAATCTGCACAAATCTCTCTTTGATTACCTAACCAGATATGTACAAGAAAATGTATTCAGAGAAATGTTATTCAGCCTAATCAGGTGAACTTATTTTAAAGCAGCACTGCAAGAGGTAGTCAGAAGTTAAACTTAAATTTTTAGGAATGAAGGTTATTCTTTCTGTGGTACTACAATATATATTTCATTTAGTCCTGAACACCTAATTTTAATGGCATGTGATCTATGCCTACTTCTTTTCACATAAATATAAGTACTTACATAGGGAGAAACATCAATTTAAATAGTGACTTGAGAGCAATTCAGAAAATTCAGAAATATTAAACAAACATTGTTGTGGGATCCCTTTAGCCAGATTCTTTCAACTTCACACTAGATAATTTTAAAATGCTCTGCTTTGATTTTGTCAAAATTCCATGAACTATGTTTCAGTGAAGACAGTGCATACAGAGCCTGGTATTGCACAAATGAGCCTCTGTATGGGTCCCTCGTGTTGTTTATGTTTTCACAGGAGCCTGGGTCCCTTAGGGGAAAAAAAAAAACTTTAGCTCCACAATCAAATATTTTAAATTGTTTAAAAATAGCTCAAATTAGCATTTTTACCATTTAAAAATAACCTGCTTTGTAGCAGCCCTTCAACTTCTTCCAGTTTCACCCAGTGTCTCTTTTCAGTAGATTAGCTAAAACTGTGCTCATGAGGCCCCATGCTGCTTTGGTTCCTAGGAACTCTCTGACCCTGCAGCTCCCCATTCTGCTGACTTCCCAATACCAAGATTTGTGTCTCTCCCTTCTCCCTTCCTTTCTGCTCTAGCCAGGGAGTTTGGGAGTGTCCCTTCACACCTTGTCTCTGAAGGTTTCCCACTGTGAGAGTCTTTCCCTTCCAAGCAAACCTGTTGAAGTATTACCTCAATAAATGGCTTGTGCTGTATGGCCATCTAATGGAAAGACATTTTATTGGTCAACTCCAAAATCCTTAAATTCCAACTCACTACACCTGGGTATGTCATATTATATGTTTTCCTATGTGCTATACACTGTCAAATCATTTCCTCAAAACCATGTTTATTAAGGTATAATTTACATTAAATAAAATCCATGAATTAAAGTTTACAATTTCCTTAGGTTTGGCGAATATATACCATTTTATATCCACCATAAATTCATGATATAAAACAGTTTCATTACTCTAGAAAGTTCTCCCATGACCCTTGACAGTCAATTCCTTCTTGCTATACTCCAGCCTGGGAAACTCACTGATTTGCTTTTGTCATAATATTTCTGCAACTTCTGGGAATACTATGTGTAAATGGAATCCTACATTATGTAATTTTTTGTGTTTGGCTTTTGGCTTTTTTGTTTGTTTGTTTTTTTCATTTTGCAAAGTCATTTTGAGATTCAGCCATACTGAAAATTTTGGATTTCTGAGTTATAGTTTTCATTATCTTTGGAAATAATTTAGTCTTTTTATTTTTCTGCCCATCCCTTTCTGTATTTGATGTACACACGATGGATTGATTTATATTGTCCCACAAATCTCTGGTGAATTCATTCTGTTTTCAGTCTTATTTCTGTTCTCTATTTTCAGGTTCAATGATCTCTTCTTCTGCATTATCTGTTTTCTTATTTGTCTCATCTACTGCAGGTTTAAATTTCAGTTTTAAATAAAATGCATTTTATTTCAGATTTTCATCTCCCAAATTTTCATTTAAGTCTTTTTCATAGCTATAATTTTTATCCTCATCATGGTTATTTTCCTTCTATCATATTAAACTCATGAATGAGATGATTATATCTGTTTTAATGTCTTTATCTTCTAATTCTGTCATTTTTGTGTTTCTAATGATTGCTTTATTTTACTGGTTATAAGACAAATCCTGCTGCTGTTTTTTTATCTAATCATTTTGTATTGGATATGAGACATTATTAATTTATGTTGTTAGATGCTGAATTTTATTGTATTCCTTTAAATGATATTGAATATTTATTTATTTATTTATTTATTATTTTTTTTACATGGGCAGGCATCGGGAGTCAAACTCGGGTCTCCGGCATGGCAGGTGAGAACTCTGCCACTGAGCCACCCATGCCTGCCTGATATTGAACATTTTATGATACATAGTTACACAGTTAAGCTACTTGAATCAGTTTGTTCTTTCTGTAATTTATTTTTTGTTTTGTTTTCTTTTTGTATGCTGTATGGCGGGGTCACATTTCATTATTTTTCCATGTGAGCATCCCATATTGCAGCACCATTTGTTGAATTTTTGTGGTTTGTTTGTTTTGCTTGTTTGTTTTGTTTGGGGGGGAGTGCATGGGTCAGGAATCGAACCCGGGTTTCTAGCACTGAATTCTACCACTGAATTACCTTTGCATTCCCTCCATGATTTGCTTTTAAGTTTCATCCCAATGGCTACAGAATTGTTTTTATCCCCAAAGTAATTTAGCCCTACTATTGCACTTGGAAATATTTGAGAACTCTACCCTGTGTCCTAAGTATTAAAGGGCCTCTCCACTTGAATGGTGGAAACGCAAACTCTTCTCAGCTCTATTGAAAACTCTGGGATATTGACTTACAGCTTTTCATTGGTTCTCTCCCTCATCTGAGATACTTTCCTTTTACAAATTTACAGACTATTTATCAGACAAAGGTTCGAGGGGACCCTTCTGAAGTTTGTGAAGCTCTTTCTGATTCTGCGTATCTTTCTCTCTACATCCCTTGGTCTTCTGAATGACTCTCTTTGTGTCTTCTGTTCAATGACATTGACAGCTGTTTATTTGAACTACAGCCTGGACCCTGCCTCCAGCAACCAAGCCTGAGCAATTATAAAGCTCATTCAATTTGTTTTCCCTCATTCATGAATTACTGTCATGTGCTGCCCATTGTCCAATTTGTGACAAACATTAATTCACATTTCTGTTCTGTTTACTAGTTGCTAAGACAGATATTTAAATCACCATCATTTTATTCCATTATGACTGGAATTAGAAATTAAGACCATTTCTAATCATGCTATTCAACAATTCAAATAGTGTGCCTAAATTTTATACCAGTTAAAAATCCTAAAAAAAAAAGAAAGGATATTCAGTCCCCCAAAATAGGAAGTGATGTTTGTAATAATCAATATACCTTTAAAAATAATTTAAATGAGACCCTTTTAAACTTTGTAAGGTCTTGCTGAACAATAAGCATTATCTTTACTAATTCTTAATTTGAGAAATCCACATGGTTTCCTGTTTTTAAAACTGAAATTACAGTTTCCCACTTATGGCACTTTCATCACTCCCCACAAAAAATAAAAAAAAAAAAATACTTGCATAGAATGCCAATATTATTTGTAAGCACATTTATTACCTAGTAAGAATATCTTCAGCAATAAATAATTCCATACATTTGAAGCATTCATGTATTATATTTAATTCTGCTACCCACTTTGCAATTGAATTGTTTCATAATATGTTTGTTCTACCATATCCATGTCAGAAATCATTCTTCTTAACAGCAAGACAGACTCAACATAGATGATTCATAATTCTCTATTCTCAGCATTGTCTGTTGATACTTTACCTTTTCCCAAAGGATATGTTTCCTTTATTTTATTATTCTGTTGAGAAAATATATTTTAATCTTAATTTACTTTTTTAGACCTCAATACAGCGATCATATTAAACTTTTAAGCTCATAGCATATTAACTGAATAAACTCATATAAAACACTTTAATAATTTTAATTGCTCCCATTCAATTCTCATCCCCATACTGTTTTCCTTCTACCCCTCTAGCACAACCATAGACACTCTGATGTATTTAATTAAGATTCTTAATTATTCATGTATCTGTGAAAAACACATGATGGAGTTTTTACCAAATAATTTTATTTTGCATAATTGAAAATGCACTATGAATTTTTAAAGATATTTCTAGCGTCATCCTACTAGAGGCAGACTATACCTTAATAATGATTACTAAGTTGCCACCTTGCTAATACAAATAAATTGGGACACACTTATACTTGTTTTATTTATGTATGGCCTAGAATTGACTCACTAGGTCATAGGGTACACCTGTAGTTAAATCAATTACATTTAATGCTTTCCAGAATGACTGTTCGGTTCACTAACTTTCCAAGAGCTTATCATTTCAATAATGCTATCTGTAATATCCATATCCAAAGCAATATTTTTAATATATACATTCATGAGTATGTAAATGATAATGGGTGGAATTGTGCATGTCATCAGTCAATTACTTTGCATGCGGTCATCATAGTGATTTGGGCCATTTATTTATATACTTGTAGCCATCTCTTTATAAACCTTTCAGATTTCACCTTCTGTGCTTTGACTATTGCCCTATATACATACATATTTTACCCCTCTACTGAAATTCCTGACTTATCCATGATGATTTGTAGGAGTTGGTTTTATATTCTAATTAGTAATACATGGTTGATTTAGAATTTAGATTTTGCATATATTTCCCCTTGGGATTTTCTTCTATTTTTTATTTTTTATTTTTTATTTTTTATTTTTTTTTATTATTTCCCTACTTTGTTGGACAGAAAGACTTAATTCTGACTTACCTAACTATTTGCTCTAAGTTTTACTTTTTGTGGGATTGTTTAAAAGCTTTTCCTGATATATATTTATATTCTCCAACATGGTTTTCCATTAGACATATAATTTTAATATTACTTTTTAAATGTATCTCTGCATATTTATGTAGTGTCTGGAAAGTAATTTTATTTTTAAAAATATTTTTGAAGATTACTTTTGTGATTGGTTTTAATGTTTTCCAGCACTCTCTAAAATAATCTAATTTGTACTACCAGATTGTATTTTGTAGATCATCACCACCACTTAAATGTAAACTCCTCATTTAGTTTGTTCAAGTAATTCATACTCACACATTTCCACTTACCTCTTTCCTAACATTTTTCCTTGTTACATGTATAGGTGTACATTTTAAATGCCCAATATTTTCATAACTGTCTATCAAATAGTCTAATATAGATTGAAGACTTTTTCTCAAAGTTTAGGAGCTTAACATTTCACCATGTTGTTACTTTAGTTTGTTTTTCTTTCTTTCTTTTTTTTGCATGGGCAGGCTCCGGGAATTGAACCCAGGTCTCTGGCATCACAGGCAAGAATTCTGCCACTGAGCCACCGTTGCCTGCCCTCCTTTAGTTTTTACAAACAACTATATAATATATTAAATGCCATCAAATTTTTATTTTCTGTGAAGAGAATTGTGGGTGGGGGGAAATTCTTTCATTCCTACCCTCTGGAACTTGTAGCATAGTGGAGACTTGGGTCATTAACCTTAAAAGCCACATTTATCTATAAAATTTTAATTATAAGTTCTCCATAAGCTTTATAAAGAAAATTTTAAAATTCTATAGCAAGATGAATAAAAGGGAGCTAACCTAGACTATTAGACTAAATTCTGATCATGACATTTAATCTGATGTTAAATATAAGACAAATGATTAGAATTATTTGATGTGTGCACCAAATTATATCACTCAGTGTTTAGCCTAATAGAGAATCAAGAAAAATATAAATTCACTTATTATATATATCAAGATATATTAATTTATATAATTGTGCTGGCTGCTAACTATTTTTAACATTCTTCCTGAATTGGCATGTAATGAGGAAAGTGGTTGTATGCAGGGACATTTGAGAAAATAAAGACATAAGAATCAGAAGCATTCAAAGCTATCAATCTATTTTCCTGTGTTTCTGGAAATATCAGGCAGCAATAACTGAGAAAACTTTTCTCAGTGGAGCAGAAAGGATGCAAAAATGAGCAAAGAAAATGTCACCACACTGCAGGGCTTGTTATTCTTGGAAGAAGTGTGGGTTCCATAACTAAGACAAGTAGCCAAATGGGAACAGTGATGATAACTGTTCTCAATTCTGACCCTTGCGTTCTGAAAGCTGGACTGCAGACCTCATACTCCCTATTGGGCAGGTAACAGGAATCTCAATTCAGAGATAAAATTAAAACCAAAAGGCATCAATAATTTTAGAGAAGTCAGCAGTATGAAATACAGAAAAAGAACCATACTCCTCTAATGCTTTCAGTGAACTTCATCATATATAAAAATGTATACAATGTAAATGTACAATTTAAAGAATAATGACATGTATATCAATTCAAGCACACAAGAACAAGAACTGACAAATCACATACTGCCTCCAGCGATAATTGATAATTTAGAGAGTGCTGTTTACATCCTAAGCACCTCTTTTTTTTTTTTTTTTTTAGTGCATGATCAGGCACCGAGAATCAAACCTGGGTCTCCAGCATGGCCAGTGAGAATTCTGCCACTGAGCTACTGTCGCACTGCCCCAAGCCCAAGCACTTTTATAGAACCAAAGAGAAAAGAAAAAGTCAGTGGAAAAAATGAAGAACTACTTTACCTTGTTGACCCTACTTTCAAATATGTATCTGTTGGAAGATAGGAGAGGAAACAAATAAATGAAATACATAGTCTGATAAGTGAGGATAAATATTCTGCAGAAAATATAGCAATACTATATTATGATGAGTGATGACCAGGAGACACTTGCAATTTTAGATGGGTTATTCAGGGAGACTTCATTGAGAGGGGGATGTGCAATTCTACCCATGTTTCATTAAACAGCAATATAACTGGGCCACCCTTAACTTTACACTAATTCTCCCCATGCATAAAACTTGGAAAGAACTAGTCGTTGGGTAATAGCAATACTTCAACATCAAATAATTACTGTTGTAAGAGGAGATAGCATACCTGGCATTGTAGGGTGATTACAAATATAAAAAGAACATAAGGACTGTGTTAGAACCATAAATGATGCTTCATGTAATAGGAAATTTCCAATTAAAAAGAAGAGTGGAAAGAAAGCAATTTACAATATTAAGTGCTAGGAACTGGATGAAATAAAATTTAAGGAGTCATTCTCTCTCTAGAAGATAAAAATAGAGATCAAAAGAAACTTACAAAGCAAAACCATTTGCTGTTAGTTGATATTTGACCCAACCAAGCTCTTCTTAGTTTATATTTACCATACTTAATTAATTATTCACTAATTTCTCTTCTCCTAAAGATCTTGAGCTTTTTTGAATGTTTTATCTTTTTATATGCAGAACCTAACATAATCCCTGAAGTAAAGCATGCAATAAATAAAACATTTAGTTAATAAATTTAATGGATGAGCAAATTTATATTAGTGATGTACTGAACTCTAGCTTCAAAAGTGTCATTTTTTAATATTTCAAAATGAAATTGTTCATTTTCTATTTTACATGAGTGGGAGAGAAAGACATAGGGTCAGAGATATTTTTATTTACTTTCTCTAGCTTTAATTCTGGAGGAAAAAGAAACTATTTCTGGTGTGTGTGTGTGTGTGTGTGTGTGTGATGTGAATCTTTAAATAGTAGGATACTGCTTTTGTTTAGGAATCCTTACAATTTCAGTTTGCTAAAGCTGCCAGAATTCAATATACCAGAAATGGGTTGGCTTTTACAATGAGGATTTATTAATTTATAAATTTACAGTTCTAAGGCCATCAACACATTAAAATTAAGGCATCAAGAAGAAGATATCTTCTCTGAAGAAATGCTGTTGGTATCTGGGATTCCTCTTTCACATGGGAAGGCACGTGTTTGGCATCTGCTGGTCTTTCCTTCCCGTGTTCCATTGCTTTCAGCTTCTGATTCCAGTGACATTCTCTCTGAATGTCTGTGGGTTTTCTCTTAGCATCTTCAGGGTGTTTCTCTCTCAGAGTTTCTGCCTTTTATCCTCTCATTAGGGCCCCAATAAAAGATTAAGACCCATCCAGAATTGGGTGGGTGACATGTTAATTGAAATAAGCTAACCAAAAGATCTCACCCACAGTATGTTTGCACCCACAAGAATGGATTAAAAGAATGTGGCTTTTTCTGGGGTACATCATGGCTCCAAACTACTTTTCTTATGTAAAGCCAACACCTCAGAGTTAATCAGGAGTTAATTTTTTTTTTAAGATTAAGATATTTGCCACAATTTTGCTATCAAAAAAATAGAAAGAAAGAAAAGAAAAGTTAAAGGCAAAAAAAAAAAAAAGGAAAAACCTCATGGCTTTGACTTTTAAGTGGAAATTGCTTTGACCACTCAGTGACACAGAATGCAATTGCTAAAACATAGGCAATAAGAAAGGCAGCTGAGAAAATTGCTAGAGTAGACAGTCACAAAATACATTTCCAGTTCATTAGACCACAGCACATCCAGCTAGAATTTAACAGATGTTCTGACACCCCTGCAAAATATTAAAATGCTCTTTAATTCAATCATGGTATTTCAACTGAAGAAACAGCCCAGTTTATTGCACCTTTTTCAGCTGGCACCAAAGGTCCATTGAAAGGACTATAGTGAAAACACAAGGAAGCCCAGTCCAGTTCACTTCTTTGGCTTCATGCCAGTGGACTAGCCTGCCACTTGGTGTTATTGCAATGCAAATGCCTGGAAGACAGCCACTCATTGCATCTGAATAAACAGAGAAGAAAAACAAAACAAAACAAAACAAAAAACAAAAACAAGCAGAATAGCTGTTTAGGAGAAAAATCATTGAAAGTTTAATGGAATTTTGTGATGCTAAGATAAGACATTTCAATAGATTAATTATGCAGTGCCAAGGTAAAAACAAAGCACATAAAATCTACCTGGAGGATTTTGTGAGTTTGTAATGCCTTGAAAATAATGGGAAGGAATAGAAAAAGTAATTATTTAATTCCCCCTCATCTAATTAGCCTATTTTACAGACTTCAGAAAGTTAAAGAATATATTGGTGACACTCATCTCAAAATATAAGAACTATGCAAATGAAAATGTAACTATTCTAAAAGAAACCTAATATCTATACTCAAAATAAATCATATACTGCTATCATAAAAGATACATAATTAATTAGGATTAATTCTACATCTCAAAAAGAAATATGCTTCACTATATTCTAAAATTTCAAATGATGTGAGCTTTATGAAACATAAGAAAAATGAACCCATTTTAAATTTAAAATTCTTATTTTCAATTTTATATCAAATGTTCAAAATAATTTAACAAAAAATTTTTACAACAGCCTCTATTGTTCATTTGCAATGAAAGAGACCATGCATTATTAAAAAATTAACATTGGATAAGTCCTAAGTTTTTCTTTATTACATATGAATCTTTTTATTTTCTTTTGTTTGTACACAGACACTGCTATCAGTTATTTTACTGCTGTTCATCAGATATTTCTGGATGATCTCTTTATCCAAGCTTATGGTGAAACTGTAAGAGTTAGAATAGACTTGTGATTTTTGGGGCCAATGATGTGGGGGTAAGTGATAGGAGACACTTCTGGCTAAAAAGTTAAGAGACACTGAACTATTTGCTTTGTCATTTCCTACCACCATAGTGATTTTTGAAGAATGATCAAAATGGAGCCTGAATTGGCCTATACGCTCTAGTGAGGGTAATGTTGAGCAATGGTAATTCATATTATAAAAGTAGTGGGAACAAGTGAACTTTTGTTTTACTAAGCTATAAACATATGGAAACAATTTGCTACCTCAGCATGGCCAGCCTTATTCTGACCTAAAGAGAAATGGGCATTATTGAAAGGGGATAGTACGTTTATAAAGACACTAAAATAAATGGCACATTATTAAAACCATATTATGAGCAGGAAATGGGAGAAACTTATTTCATCCTGCAAAAAATAATGATATAGGCAACACAGTGAAAAAGAAACTGGCAAAATGGTGACTTCTGATTACATGGAGGGTGGATCATGGACTAATGGTCTTTTAACTCTTGAGTAAGAAGTTTGAAAACAATATCTTAATTGCATGTGATTTTTGCTGTTAATTGGCAAAAAAAAAGAAAAGTTAGTTCCAAATGAATTTTCAGTTTTTCTGGAAGAAATGAAAGGGGCTAGAGAATACAAAAATTGGAATAAGCATTGCTTCTCACATTGAATTTCTAAAATATAGAACAAAGAAAGCCCTTGAGCTACAAAGGCTGACAGGAATGATGAAAATTGTTGCAGGCTGAATCATGTCACCACAAACACATGTTCAAATCTTAACCCCCAATCCTGTGGTTATGAACCCATTTGTAAATAAGATCTTTGAAGATATAATTAAGGTGATTCTAAAATGAATCAGGGTGGATCTTAATCCAATATGACTGGAGTCATCATAAACAGAGGAAATTTGGACATAGTCAAGAAACAGACAAAAAGAGAATGGCCCACGACAGATGCAGTGATTGAGTTATGGATTGCCAGCAAGTCAACACCACAACTCCACAGACTTCAGAGAATGCATGGCCTGCTGACATCTAAATTTTGAACTTCAAGCCTGCAAAGCAGTGACAATAATTAGTTTAAGCCAACAAATCTAGGGTACTTTGTTACAGCATTCTTGGAAGACTAAGACAAATCCCATGCATATCTCATTGTCCAAACATTTTTATAAATTACAGTATTCCAGATTAAGAACTAAAAGTATGGCTTCTAATAAATCCTTTCAATTGAGGAAAATAGTTCAAGAAATAGAGGCTAATAGTTAGTCCCTCTCTACAATGGTTCGCCCAGTGTTAAGCCATAAAAAGACATAGGAATGAGAAAGCAAGATATACATTAATATGATCGGAGATTATGGAATTTACTATGTGTGTGGCTATTGACTTGTGTTACTACCAACAATCAAGGAAACAAAAGTAAAAAGTCAGTGTTTCCAGGAGATATATATTGGCCAGAGTATGAATAATCAGCCTTAATAAAGACTAAGAATTAAAGTTGCCTTGGAACCCTAAAAATCCTCTGCAGGCGTATGATGAACTCAGGTGAAAAATACCCATGATGCTAAGGTCAAAAGTACAATGTAAATGAAAAGTCTCTCAGAAGGTGATGACAGGGATTTTGGAGCAGAACTAGGTCCATTTCAAGCTACCAACTTCCCTCATGAAGACATAGAACATCAACCAGAGATCTAGGACTCAATGTCATAGCTGAATGGCTACTTTATTTTTCCTCACTCATGAAAAGGATAATTGTAGTTTATGTGGAAAGGCTATTAAACTAAATATTTACTGTCCAGAAAGAAGCCTATGAAAGTTGAGCCAGCTGTAAACGTAGCTTGGTTCTCTTCCTCCTCAATACATGATGGGGGTGTATTTCCTTAGCTTCTTTGAGAAATCCTGAACATGGGACTTCTTTTGGTGAAGACAATGTGAGTAATCGTGATATGTGTCAAGTCTGTGCAGAAATTCTAAGCCAATATAGGGTTCACAATACTCCCTTCCTCCAGCTATACTCCCTTCCCCCAGTATTGTGCACATGAAAATACATGTGAAAACAGCGCATCCAAGAGTCTGGGTCTTGGATTGATTACCATGAACATCATTGCACACTCTGCCAATCAATGTGCAACAATTAGAGTAAACAAGAAATGTATCTTGGTTGTGTTATATTATTATGATTCTGGAGTTGCTTCATTATAACCTGGCAAAACTAGTCTATGCTGTTTGATACAAAAGCAAAATTCTTTCCTTTGCTTTCTATTTCAGAAAAAAAGTTGATTTGTGTGTGTGTGTGTGTGTGTGTATATATAAGTATATGTATATATGTAAAAGAGCTAACAGTCAAAGCAAAACCATAAAAAGAAAATATTGGGCAAATTGAGTTGACCCTTTAGTTCAACTCATTAATTTATGCAACACAATTGCTTGAGGCAGGCTATTTTCTCTGGGACTTTTGTTATAGATCAAGGACAAAAGGAGTGCACAATATAGTTAAATGATACGATTGTAGCATGATAAAGCTACACAAAGTACTATTGTTGTAGGAAGGGCCTTTGCTTCCATTTCTAGCAACACAAAGTAGGTAATCTGAAATTTCTTATGCAACAAAAACACCTAAGATTTTGGGGTAGAATAACTAAGGCTAGTCTTAAGTATAGTCTAAAGTAATTTTCTTGCAAGGCAGCTTTCAAGAAAAATAAGGGAAATCTCCAGAGCCCCAGAATGAAAGTAAAGCAAAAGCCAAATGTGCAAAATTTCATGATATGATCTTGTGCTAGTTTGAATCTGTTATGTACCTCAGAAAAGCATATGTTCTTTTAATCGATCCCTATGGATGCAGATCTATTGTGAGTAGGACCTTGTGCTTGGGTTGTTTCTATGGAGATGTAACCCAGTCCATTCAAGGAGGGTCTTAACCCTTTTACTGGAGGTTATGAAGAGAATAAATACAGAAAAGACAGAGAGACAGATACAGAGAGCAGAGAGATGAAACCAAGTGAAGGATGTAGAAAAGAAATGCCCTGGGAGAAGCGTGAAGGACCTATGGGAGCTGAGAGAACCATTTTGAAACCAGAATCAAGTAGAGAAGGAACAGCAAATGTCACCATATGCCTTCCCATGTGGCAGTGGAACCCTGGATACCAGCAATCTTTCCTTAGAGGAGGTATTTTTGTCTTGATGCCTTACTTAGGACATTTTTATGGCCTTAGACCTGCATATTTATAACCTAATAAATCCACTTTGTAAAAGCCAATCCATTTCTGGTATATTGCATTCTGCCAGGTTTAGCAAACTGAAATAGACCTCTTTGCAGAGTTTTCTGTCTTAATGATGTAGACACTTGTGTTTAAATATCCATGATGTGTGTTGGATGGAGGGGTGGGCAGAAGATATGAAGCCTTGGGCCAACCCGTGCTATGGAAATTTGTAAATAAGGCCTCTATGCAAGGTTGGGAATTCTAAGGGGAAGTGTCCTCAATTAAAGACTAGACTAGAGGAAGGAAATTTCTATCAGTGCCTGAGGTCACTGTGAGGAAACAAATTTTGCCCGAGGAGTCCTGTCCCTGAGCAGGCATGCAGAGCCAGAGAACTAAAATTGAGACAGAACCTAAAAAGTGGTTCTAGGCTAAGTGTTTAATTGATGTTCCTGAGCAATATTCACTGTATCAATGCTTTCAAGTAAAAAGTTAGCTACCTTATGATGAGAGAATCTGCATGATAAGTAAGTAAATATGTGAAAATAAATAAAATGAAAAGAAACAACAGACATACAAAACCAAAATTATTAAATGAAATATATAAAATGTGTACTTTAAAAATGTTTAAAGTAATAAAGAATACATAAATATATTTCAGAAAAAAGCTTGTCAAATAATAACATGCGGATCCAGAAAAGAATTAAATTGCAATTAAATGTGAAATGATGGGCTAAATAGCAGATCAGGTATAATTGCATAGCTACTTGCTCAAATGAGCAGAATCAACACAGAGATGTTAAGGAATGGACAGCATAGAAAAAGGTTATGAGACGTGTAGGATATACTGGAAATTCTATTATATTATTCAATCTAGAAGGAGTGAATGAGTGAAAAAATAATTTAAATTGATAACGCTAAGAATTTTTTAGATAAAATGAAAAATAAGGTTCTTAAAATTCAAGAAGTAAATATTTATTCCTTCTAGCCTCCTGTACTTGGAGCAGTTAGAAAGAAAAATCTGAGATGACAGTTTGGTAGCCCATGACAAACTCTGGAATCTGTCCTGTAGCTACTTATTGATCTTCCCTATGATGCCATCCCTGGATATCATGACAAAGTCAGTATGGCATTCTAGTGTTGTTGGCCCCCTACCCTGATCTCCTTTATCAGCCAATTTTCCATTCTCCAGTTCCATTCCAGTAAACTGAGAACAACTCAGAGCTATCCTCCACTCTTGGGAAGTATGCATAGCCAAATGGCATCTGTCTTGCTAAGACTGCACCTAATGCCTGATTTGTATAAGAATAATCCAAACCTTGCCTTGAGATGAGAAACTATGTTGCTCATAGTGTTTGCCTGTGTACCTCCAGTTGAGACTACATTCTTGCTTTGTTTCTTCCTCTACCCTAGCCAGCTTCTTTCATTCCACTTCTCCAGAAAACATTCTTCCTATAACACTTCAACAAGAATCACTGCCTCAGGCTCTGCTCCAAGAAAATCACCTTACTCCGATACTTTTTTTCCCCCTGAATAGGGCCATTCCCACCCAACAAGATTGCCATCAATTAAAATTCCTCCCAAACTAGCCAGAAACTCATGGGTTAAAACTCCATAGATTTCCTCATTTAATGGCTTGCATAGAAAGTTAGATTTCTCCATTTACTTCAGGGCATTTAAAGTAGACACTGGGGTACAATGGTACATAACTATGACAATGGTTGTGTAACTCAAGGGCAGAACAGATATTTGAAGATTTAAGGTGATAGATTTGCTAGATAAAGAAATCTTAAAATAATATATGCAGTTCTTAATCTGAAGCTAATCTGAGTGGTGACCACTGCATTTTTTTTCTTAAAAAAAAGTGTTACTTTTATAAGATAGGCTTCTATGCCCTAATGATTCTATTTTTAAATATTAGTCTTATAGCTACTAGATCTATCAGTTCTTACAAAAATGCAATTCTAATCTGCCCCTGACCCCATTTATTTCCCCATTCACTGGTACTTACCACTAGAATTTGTTCCGCATTAATTTTTTAAAAACCTTTTAATTTTGAGATTATTTCAAATTTACAGGACAGTTGAAAAAATATAACAAACTCCATACAAAAAAACTCCAACATATCTTTCACCAAGTTTGATGCTTTGAAGCTATTTGTACTCTAGAAAAACATGTTTTTAAATGTAATCCATTTCTGTGCGTATGGACCCATTTTAAGTAGGACCTTTTGATGAGGTTTCTTCAGTTAAAAAGTATGGCTCACCTCAGTCTTAATCCTATTAAGTAATCCTATTACTGGCATTCAAGTACAATACAAGGCAGCACACAGTTCTTTAGAGTCTGAATGAAATATGAACAGTGCCGCGTCTGGCTCTTGAAGCCGAGTCGGAAGAGGGGCATCGAGGTTAAGAAATCAGCACTCAGGAGACAAGTATGGTTCCATCACTCAGGCCTCCCTGCTTTTTGGGAGTGAGTTTTTATTGATTCATCCTCCTTCCCTCCTAGGCTTTCTTGCCCCCTTTTTATCCCCAGAGCTTCCCTTATCCAACGGATCACAGCACTCAGGTCACACCCTTATCTAATGGGTCATTACCGCTTCCTTTATCTACTTCTGCATGCAACATTCCAGGAAGTACCACTCCCTCAAGGTGGAGGGTAAACCATGATTGCAAATTAACTGGGACATCTGTTAGTTGCTTGCTCAACAGGACTTGTAAAAGAGCTTGTAGAAGAGCTCTCCCAATATTAACCTCATAAATGCCTGCAACTTCTCACTAATGAGGGGGAGCAAGAAAAGCTCTATTCTCAGGCACAGATGTCCCTCTTGCCAGGAGGCAACAGAACAGAAAGAGAACGCACAGAGGGGTGACCCAAAAGCTGGACATCCACAGAAACTAGAAGAGAAGGAAAGACCATGTGCCTTGCCATGTGACAGAGAAGTGAAGGAAACTGTGTGTGTGTGTGTGTGGAGCATATATTATCTCTCTGTATTTTCTACTCAATTTTTTCTTTAAACATAAAGCTCTTTTGAAATAGAATCTATTGATTAAAAAGTGTCATATGACACTAGGTACTGGATCAAAAGGAGGAGGTAATGCAGATAAAAAAAGAGGTCCGATACTCTTCTTGGGCTTCTCTAGATTTCAGGTTAAGGGGAGATGTAAAGGAAGAATAAGCAGAAGTAAGGAGATTAAAAATATTGGTTAGTGCAATACAATAATATCCAAGAGAAAATGATTTGCTGCAGAAACCAAGAAAAGGAAGCTATTATGTCAGATACGTCTAATATATTTGATGATGCATTGAATGAAATGTCATTGAATTGGCAAAGTGGAGATCATTGGAATTCTTTCCTTTGAGTGGTGGAGATGAGAGTAGAGTGGACTGGATTCAAGAGATTTAAGCAGAAGAGAAATTGTGTCAGTGTGAATAGAGCACTGTTTTGATGACGTTGCAAAAGAGAGGAGTGGAAGATAGTGGTAAATGTAGAGAGGTGTTTGGTCAAGGGTTTTCTTTGTTCATTCATTTCAATATGAAATATAGTACAGTGTATCTCAAAATACACAGCATGGTGAAATAGTTGCATCAAACAGTTGGAAAAATGAATTGGCGTATGAAGTATCATAGGAGAACATATTTGAGGCTTGTTTTGATTGATGGAAGGTGAGATCATTTGATAAGGTTTCATGTATGTGATATGTGTATGTGTCTCCCCAGCTAAATTCACTTGCTTATTTTCAAGCAGAAAGTTTAATTTAAGGGTATTTGAGATAAATACACACCCCAACCCAGAGGCAGTTTAATCAAGGGAGAGAGAACTTAAGGATGTATGCAAAGGAAATAATTTAAAAGGTGGATCACTGATTATAAGCCCTGTATATATAAAATAAGTAAGAATATGAAGGGTTGATGAAATTTAAAAGGTCAGCGGTTTATAGGTAATAGGAAGATATTTGAGTAACTGAGCTAAAAGAAAAATAGAAGGTGATAGTTATAGGGATGTTTGCAAAGTAGATTAAATAGGTAATTCAATTGTTAATTTAAAATCTAGGTGTGATAATATAAGATGGCTGTGGTGCAGGTGGAATACAAATTCAACAGAGAGGGGGAAGTAATACTTGTATTACATTACGATAACACTACTGGTAGAATGCAAAGCAGCACATATTTCCCTGAATGAGGAATGGTAGCAGAAAGAAGTGGATGAGTGTAAATAGGGAGGAATTAAGTTACTCATTCTTAAAGCAGGTATTTCAAAGGGTTGGCCTTTTTGAGACTCTAGTTGTTAATTTGGGGGAGGTTGACTTGTATGTGGGGACAGTACCTGGGCTGTAGAGCATGACGGCTGCACCCTTCAGCTGCTTAGGTCATGGTCACATCAGTGTATGTAGCTATTCTAATTAGCCTTCTTTATGGGACTGGCCTCTTAGATCAGGACATTTGAGAAAGGGAGTAAATGAAAGTGAAGTTTCATCAGGAGCACAAAGGTTCCTTCAAGCTTTGCTTCAAACCTGCTATCTTGCTATGTGTGGGGATGCAGGGCACATGTAGACAGCATTATAGGCTAACCCTCAAATCCAGATGAAGGCACTGTTGAGGCTACAGGACAGCCTGTGCCATCCTGCCAATTATTTCACAATCAGAACATGACAATAAACCTTTGTTCTTCAGCTAGTACCAAATACAACAAACATGATGTTGGCTAATGTATTTCTTTTTTCAATAATATTTAATTAGTATAACACATTTGAAAATGTACTGATGTATGAATTTAGGGATATGGTATATTTGCAGCCCAACACAACCCTGGGTCCAAAGAACAGGCTAGACAGAAGATTGCCCAAGAGTTCAACTAGGGGCTCACGGACAGGAGGAAGAGCCTCCCATGGCAGCGGGTCAGGAGATGAGCATCTGCTCCCACCCAAAGCCAAGAGAGGAAGAGAGAGAGAGAGGTGCGCCCAGTAATGGATTATAAAGTTTAACAGTTTCGTGAGATTTGGTTATAATGGAGTTTCAGGAGACTCTCATGAGATTTGGCTATTAGGGGAGGGGAGGTTTACATTCTTTGACCTTTAATGTTTGTTCCTGTTGTGTTGGCAGCCCTGGGACTTTCTCTCAAAATGAGGAGGGGGCGGGTCCTGGGCCATGGGTCCTTACAGGTGTAGATATGATCTCAGTGGGGCAGACAGTGGGAGAAATTAAAGAACTCAAAAATTAAAACCAAAATATTTTAAGATTATTTAATCTTTACAAAAGAACTGGGGTTTCCTGAAAATCATTGCAACTATAAGAAAAACAAGAAAATAATAAGTCGCATACTTTATCAAATATTTTAAACAAAGATTATGTTCTAAAGTGAGTTTTACTTGTCACTCTTCTTTGTCATCTATCTGTTAAAACAGTTATGCATTCCTTTTATTTCTTTGTTTATAGGGAAATAAAGCTAGTAGTGATCCAAAATTATTACAGAGACCATTAGTGCTTCAGTGTAAATAAGTCAATAAGGTACTTTGTTCATGGAATTAAATGCTCATATGTATGAAAGCAGTTTCACATAATGGCTGGGATTTTCAAATTTTAACAAAAAATATATATGGTGAATAACTGCAGATAAAAAGGCAATACAAAATTTACCAATTTCACAATTTATCTGAAAGTCATTCATGCTCTGTGTCTTAAAAATAATTGTTGGAATTACTACAACAGACTGTTCTAAGTAGAATGCAAACATTTACTACTTTGGCCATGCTAGAAATGTGTGTTTCATTTGTTTTCAGGTATTGTGGCTCTTCCATTCTCAGTACTTTCTTTTGGCTATAGAAGAGAAGGGTATGTAAACATTTTACCAAGTGTAAATCTTATATTATATATAAGATAATATATTCAAGTACTTCATCTTCAAGGTTATATGATTCAAAATGAAGTCAAATTTTAATATGAGAATGTGAATGAAACAGAATTATCTGTTATTATGTTAGCACCAGAGCTATATGCATATAGAATAGAGCGGAGGGATTTTAAGATGTTTGGCAAAAGACAGCGCAATAAGTGTCAGGCAATTTGTAACACTAAGGCAGCATTATAATGATGATGAATATAGCCATATTTACCCGATATAAAATATTTTTGATTGCATATGTTTTCACAAACATTTTGATACTATGGTACAGAAACCACAAAAAATATTCAACTTAAATAAATTTGGCGGCATTACTTGAGTAAGTTTGAGTGTATAACAATTTCTATTGTTCAAAAATTAAAGTTGAGTTCTAAGCAGTTATTATTTTACTGAATTTATTTTAATGTACTTTGACAAATATGTATTAGTTTCTTAGCTGCTCAAACAAATATCATGCAATGGGTTGGCTTAAACAATGGGTAATAATTGACTTAAATAATTTTTGAGGTCAGGAAAATGAAAATTTAGGCAAAAATGATGCTTCCCCCCCCAAGACATGACATTCTGGGGCTGTGATCCTTTGTCCTTGGCTTTTCTGTAATATGACAATGCACAGAGCATAGCACCTTTTCCTTTACTTTCCAGGTCCCCTGATCTCTAACTTCAGGTTGCTTCCTGTGCCTTCTCTCTCTCTCTTTCTGGATTTTATTCTTCTTATGCATGACTCCAGTAATCTGGAGTAAAGCCTACCCTCATTCAATTGGGCCACCACACCTTAAATGAAGTAACATCTTGAAGAGATCTTCACTGGGTCCACACCCACCAGAATGCAGATCAAGACCAATAACATGTCCAAAGTTGGGTACACAATTAAATCCACCACAATGTATAACAATATTACTGTACTGCTGTTAGAATAATAAATATTTCAAAATGGGAAAATAAAAATTTCCATTCCTGGATGGATTACTTTTATAAGAAATAGAATTAAATAGGTTGTTTTAAAAATTCCCTCAGAGGATGACTCATATTTTAGAAAGTCCAAGCTACGGGGATACTACAGGAACCTGAGACCATTAACACCACGTGCACACACACACAATTTTCCTGAGTAGATTTCCATGTTGTAAAAATGTCTGAGTCACAATGCTTTTCAAGGGAATTTTTGAGAGTTCCATGAGAACAAAACAGAGGAAATTATAATTTGGAAACTTAGGTCTTGTTCGATGTTCTAGTTACCAAATCTGTCACATGGAACGGCTCTGGCCACAATGCCTATGCTTGTATCACACTCATACTGTGATAATTTTACTAAAAAAGCTTTGGAATTGATGTTATAGAAATACATTAAACGCATATTAAAATACAAGAAGATATTTTAATAATTATTAAAAGCAATAGAAGTGCTATAAGTAGGCATTTAGCTTCCCTGGATTGCTTAGAATCCTCTAGAAAGCTTTATTAAATGCCATCAAAATTTAGGTCTGATAACCTCCTACATGATGATTGGCTGAGAGAAAATGGACTTTTGCCTGCTGCTAAATTGTTCTTTGCACTTCCCAGTCCCTTGACAGAATGCAGAGTGGTCTGTGTTTAATGTACTTGCAAAAGTACATTCCTGGATTGTAGCATTATTCAGCTCTATACTTTACAGGAGGGTGTTTTGGTTTGCTAATGCTGCTGGAAAGCAATACACCAGAAATGGAATGGCTTTTAAACAGGGAATTTAATAAGTTACAAATTTACAGTTCTAAGGCTGTAAATTTGTCCTAAGTAAAGCATCCAGAGAAAGATGCCTTGGTTCATGGAAGGGTGATCTAGGAGTGCAGGTAGCTGGCATCTGCTGATCCTTCTTCCTCGTTCCATTTCTTCCAGTTTCTATTGTCAAGCTTCCTCTCTAAGCATTTGTGGGCCTTCACTTAGCTGGTCCAGGACAAAACTCTGGGTTTCATCTCTTAGTTTAGCATTTGCAGGAGATTTCTTCTCTTCAGGGTCTAGCTATTTTTGTGAGTCCTTCCTTAGCACCTAGAGTATTTCTGTGTTGATCGCCAAAGGTCTCTGGCCATGTGGGCTCTAACGCTTTTCAAAAATGGTTCTCTCTTTAAGGGCTACAGCAAACAACTCCAACACAAACGGGTGGAGACACTTCTCTATGGGAACCCCTAATTAACAGCTCCCACCCAAAGTTGGGTGGGTCACGTCTGCATTGAAGAAATTTAATAAAAAAGGATCCCACCCAGCAACACTGAATTAGGATTAAAGAACAGGGCTTTTCTAGATACACAACAGCTTCAAACCATCAAAGAGGGTTCATAGTAATTGAAGATAAAGGAATACTCTCTGAGCAGTGTCCAGTACAAACAATAGATGGGTAGCAATTGTGAGGAAGGGACATCAATAAAAACTATTCAGCATCTCTTCCTCACCTATTTGCTGTCATAGAACTTTATTGTACAATTCTTTTGGGAAAGATCCACTTTAATGCAAAGTTGCCGTCCTCTGCCATATTGACATTTTGGGTGGGATAGTCTTCATTGGATAGGACATGGGATAAGCTGTTCTGTGCATTATAGAATAGTTAGCAGAATCCCTGGCTTCTCCCTATTATGTGCAGTACTCATCCCACCCCACCTCATCCCCACTGGACAACCACAACTGTCTCTAGACTCTGCCAAACGTCCCTAGATGGGGAAGCAACATTGCTCCACTTGAGATCCCCTGCTTTAAGAATACTGTTATGCTAGGTGGAATTTCCTATGAATACCATATATCCTGGCCAAATTATCACATATAATGTACAATAGGAATAAAAGCACAAAAGCCAGCATCAGCAGGACAGGTTTCACAAATGATAAAAACCTCACAGTGTTAGAATAGCAAATGAGCAAACTGAAAAAAATTACTGGCCCCTGGGTGGACAACGGTGGTTCAGTGGCAGAATTCCTGCCTGCCATACTGGAGATCCGGGTTCATTTCCGGTGTCTGCCCATGTTAAAAAAAAAAAAAAAATCAGTGGCTCCCATTTTGCCATGTGTAAATGAAGTGCATTTCTGCCACATCTGTGTGTGTGTGTGTACCTATATACATGTATATATATTAGATAATTCACCAATCCTGCTGTGTTATTGTGATACTTTTAATTTGGGCTTATTTTTTTTAAACATTATGCTAGACAATCAAAACACATCTGCCAAATAGATATCATCCTTTGATCCCCTGTTCACAACCTCTAGAAGTTTATGTTTCTTATAAACTGTTTATAAGTTTCTTATAAACTGTTTATAAGTTTCAAGCTCCATGAATAATATTTTCTTATATAGCTGATCTGCAGTTTTCCTTGGCAAAATGATTATTTTTTTATTTACATTCTGCTCTTCATAGTTACAGGATCTCCTAAAATCTTATAATATTCTGTTGCTATTCTTATCTATAAACCAGAATACATTAGACCACTCTGCTTTATTTTTTCTTTAAATTTCCAAGGAGAAAAGATCAAAGATAAAATGCAAAGGTAAGCATTTACTGCACAACCATAATCAAGTCCTTAGCTAAGTAGAAACATAGTACTTACAAACAGATTAATCAACAAACAGGTTACCTGGAAAATGACATTGTTTGGATATGGACACTTTGCTGACCCCCCAAAATTCAAGGTTGCATTTTTTCTTTATTCTTCTTTCAGTTTTTAAAACTGGTCTGAATCATGGATTATGTTAGAATCAGTTTTAAGCTTCCGTATTGGTGCCAGGGCAGTATGCTTGAGAGAACAGGAAGACCCTGGAAATTTGAAATTGCCTCAGATTTTATCACATATACTTAAATGCACTTGAGAGAAATGCTGAGCATGCATTTAGTTCTGCATTATATTGAAAAGGACACATTAATACACTCTGAGAAGTTAAGAAAAATGCCAAGAACACAAAAGTCTTAAAAAAAGCAACGTGGATTGTTGCTTCATAATGTGGAAATGGATTGTTTCATAACAGATATAACACAGCTTCAAAACAATTTTATTGATACATTGCTAAATATCATCTGCTTTTTACACATGAGAAAATTATGTTTCAGAGAGTTTAAGGTTAGTGCCCTGATTTTCATAAGCCAAAAGACCACCAAAACTAAACTTCAAGAGCATTGTATGGTGCACTAAAGGAAACCTGCAATTCTTCAGAGATTGTCAATGAAATTTAATGTCCAAGCGGACAGTTAGCTATTCAAACTGTAGATTTAATAAGAAAAAAAAAAAGCTGTACCATCCAATCACCTTTTTTTTGTATAAATTTATCTTTAATGACTTCATATTTAAAGAATTTGGGGTAAGAAAAATATATTTTTTAATAAAGCATTTCAAAGTTCTTCATTGTTCCTAATGTCTGAGTTTAAATTTGATGTGGACTCTTGCCTTTTGTTAACTGAAGAATTTCCTATTAGCATTCTAATGAAATCAACCAGACATACAGGACCCGTTATTTTGTACTTATTATTTCCAAAAGACTTCATTGAAAATTAGAATCTAACTTAAATTAACTCATAGGAGTTCCAGAACACGGCGTTCAATACTTTAGAAATCAAAGTTGCATCCTTTATTATGCTGGAAGCATATCAGATATATGTATGCCACTTGTCTTTCAAGCCTGAAATTAATTTCCTAAGGTCTGCATTTTTTTTAATGTATGATATGCATTGAGTCCTAAAAAGAGCTTGCTGCAGTGAAGAATAATTAAGCCATGTGTGTAGCTTTCAATCTTTAATAGAATGTATATTAGCCATTAAAAATAAAAACCTTCATTTCATAAATTGAATTAAAAGAAAATTGAAAATAATTATAACTGGCTAAAAGTAGGTCACTTAAAACAGTAAAATCTAAGTATTTCTCCTGAGGGTCTGTAAAATTTTTATATAATTTTCAAAAGGAAATATTTCCCTTTATTTTCAAAGATTAGTGTTTTGTTCGAATCTCGCAAAACTAGTTTTGTTTGACATGAATAATTCATTTGTCTTTCTTTAAAAAATGAATTCTGAAATTTTAGTGATGTTTGGGAGAGAAGCACATCTTCTCTATTCATTAAAACTAAATCTCTTACAGAAAATATTTATACATGTTTGGAAGCAATTAGACCTTTTAATAAATGACCTGTTCTACTAATCATTATTTGACATTTAAAGATGACTTATATGCAATAATATCCTTGTATCACAGAGGACAGACATGAAAATACCTTAGTGGGTCCCAGTACTTGCTGATCAGCACATATAGAATGAAGTCAAGTTCTCTACTGAGCACATATGGAAGTAATCTTTTTAAATACAAAAGAAGACAGAGGTTGAAGAGACTTGGGGAATACACTAGACGACAAATTTCATTCATTTGAGATAGGAATTTTGAGTCTATCCACAAGAAAGAGAGTGGAGAAAAATTGGGGTGATCGTAACAGAATAAAAAGAATTTATTAAAGAACTTTATAACATAGCAGTAATATAACAAAGATGGAGAGGTAAACAAGGGAAAAGAAATGAGTTTGTGAAGATTCATCTATCCAGATATTCTCTAGCTATTAAGCTACAGATCAAATGTGTGGTTTGATGCTAACAAATAAAGAAGAACAAATATTTGATATTTGGTATTATAAAATTAAGAAAGAAATGAAAAGACAAACATTATAAGGCCTCACTAATATGGACTAACCATAATGTACAAACACTGAGAACTGAATCTGTGAGCATAGGTTGTGAGGTAAAGCCAATTGTAAATTTTCCTAACATGCAAATGCTTACAACAGTCACATCTATTCCTGAGTTGTAATGATTATTTCTAAGTTCTGAGATCCTGAGCTCTTTGTGTATAACTTTCTTGGTCCCTGGAACTTTGGATAACTATGTGACACCTGAGACTCAGAGGTAGCATTCCGTAGCTCTGTAAGTCAGCAATACCCCATAAAGCAACATTTAAAAAGCTGAAAAAGAGATCAGACTTTAATTAGAGAGATGAATGAAGTAGATCTGGTTAGGACTAAGGAAAATAAGACTAAAAGGTAAAGGATGATATTGACTGTGTTTTAAAACTTCAGCTTCTGTGTGAGACCAAAAGAACATAGGTTTATTTGGCGCAAAATTTATATTTTCTATAGCACACTAATTTATCTCATATGGTTAGTTTATTTGAACACCATCATTATATAGAACTTGAATAAGGAGTGAGATCTTATTGGTTTGTACAGCTAATGTGGTACCCAAATGTGTGGTAGCCCACACATCCAAAAGTAATTTGGGCTAAGGATAAAAAGGTATTTACAAAGTTCCCCTGAGGGACTGGGGAAAAATGTGTAAATAGTAGACATTCCCACCTGAGGAATTCCTGATATTCTTACAAGCATTGGGGAATGCCAATTTAATAGGCTGAGACTCACTCTTGGGGGTTGTAAAACTTATTCCTGTAAAGGAGAAGTTAAGCCTACTTATAATTATGCCTAAGAGTCACCCCCCCAGAGAACCTCTTTTGTTGCTCAGATGTGGCCTTTCTCGAAGCCAGCTCTGCAGGTAAGCTCACTCTCTCCCCCCTACATGGGACATGACTCCCAGGGGTGTAAATCTCCCTGGCAACATGGAGCATGAGTTCTGGGGATGAGTTTGGCTCTGGCATTGTAGCATTGAGAAATCCTTCTTGGCCAAAAGTGGGAAGAGAAATGAAACAAAATAAAGTTCCAGTGGCTGAGAGATTTCAAAGAGTCGAGAGGTCATTCTGGAGGTTATTCTGATGCCTTATAGAGATATCCCCTTTCAGATTTTAGTATAGTAGAATGGAAGGAAATACCTGAAACTGGTGAGCTCTATTCCAGTAGCCTTGATTCTTAAAGACAATTGTTTAACTATCTCACTGGTACAGTGTGACCACATAACGATGAAGACCACGAGGCTGAGACTCCCTTTATCCAGTGAATGGATGGATGAGTAAGAAAACAAAACAAACAAATAAATAACAGACAGGATAAGGTATATAGGATGTTTTACGTGCTTTTTTTTTTCATTTTTATTTTTATTCCTATATGTATTTTTTGAGAAACGAAAATGTTCAAAAATTGATTGTGGTGATGAATGCACAACTATATGATGATATTGAGAACCACTGATTGTACAATTTGGATGAATATATGGTATATGAGTAAAGCTCAATAAAGTTGCATTAAAAGTAACATAAAAAATTGTTACCAAAGTTAGAGGGTTAGATGGATTGGACACTCGAATGCTAAATATTTAATATATGAATTATAGAAAAGTTCAGTTTAAGGAATTATGAACATATTATAATGAATAAAATTAATGAAACTTTTAGTTTGAAGAAATAAAAAAGACACAAAAGTAATCTAAAGTTGTGTAAGCATTAATTGAAAATTGAGCATAGACATAAATGAGAAATTTTAAATTATTGAATTCTTTGTAGAGAATAGAGGTGGGATTCTTTGTGACATTGGATTAAGCAAAGATTCCTAAACTATGCATGGATTAAGGAAAATATAAATTAAGAAAATATAGATTATGAATAAAACAAAAATGGTTCTTTAAAAATACATAAAACACAAACTATTTACAAATAAAATAAAATGCAAACTATATGACATAAAATATAAACTCTTTTCAATAATAAATTTAGAACCAATAAACAGAAAAAATAGAAAATGAAAAGAAACACTTCACAATTAAAATGAGCACATACATAAAAATGTTTAAGCTTTTGCATGAAATGGATTATATTTTGGAAAAATATTTTCTGATACCAGAAGAAATAGAACATATGGACTAGACCATATAGACCTGTTTACCAACAGGATAGTAAAAATATGTCAGATTGTTGAGATGACCATTTGAGGTTCATGCGCTCAAACTGATTTTCAACAGAAAATTTCTTTATATATTTGTAAAAATATATGTTAAAATAGAATATGATCATAAAGTCAACTGTATTTTAAAATATATAAGAATATATTTATGTCTATATACACATATATGCATATGTATATATGCATAATCTGTGGATATATTTATGTATAAACCATGAGTGCATATATATATATATGTGATTCACACACCTAAATGGGATATAAACAGGTGCTATGAAGACTATAACAGTGATTCCAAACTGCCAAGAGCAAAAAAATAAAGAAGAGACAAATTTCCTGTGCAGAAATAAAAATAAATTTTGTATCTGTTTTCAAGGAGGTGGAGTATATCTCTCTACTTCTTAATTGTGGGCTGCACATAGTGACTTCCTTCCAAAAAGTACAGTATGGAAAGGTAAAAAAACAAAGCAAACTAACATTGGAGTAGAAAAACCTGACAAACACCACCTTAGTCAGGATTTCCCGAATAACTTCAACTGTGATTAGTTATGTTGATAGCGTGTACCACTGATTTGATGGGTTGAAAATGGCACTTTACCTCTGTGGTATTTGTTGTAAGAATCAATAACCCTCCTCTAATTATGAGAAAAACATCAGGCAAATCTCACTTGAGGATAAGTATATAAAATATTTGACCATTATTACTGACAACTGTCGAGCTTATCAAAAACAAGCAGAGCATGAAATAAGAACATGTTACAAAGGAGCAATATGGAGGTCTGGCTGCTAAATGTAATGTAGAATACTGGATGGAATCCCAAAATAGTAAAGGGACATTAGATACAAACTAAGGACATTTGAAAAAGCATAGACTCTATAATAATGCATTAATATTGGCTCACTGATTTAACAAATGCTCTATGTTTATGTTAGATGTTAGTCATAGGGAAATGGGTGAGGACAATGGGAATTCTGTACTATGTACTCAATTTTTTTCTAAATCCAAAACTGATCTAAAATAAAATGTTTACAAATGCATTAAATACCAACAATTCAAGCATATAGAAGAATTATAAGTCAATTAAAATAAGATTTTAAATCCAGCTAAAATTAGGTAACAAAAAAAACTAAAAAGATATTTTTTGAAGTTGCTATAAGATTGTAAGTATGTGAAAGGCAGTCATCTCATTTATTCTTTAAAAATTCGATCTTATTTTGCAACTTTTTATTTAACAAAGAAAAACACAATTCACAGGGTTCAGGAAAATGGGTGTTCTCATACCTTTTGGCTGGGACACAAACTCGTGACCCTTTTCGCGATGGCAATTTAGGTTATATGTATTATAATAAAAAATGCAGTGGCTCCGTGAGCAATTCATTTTGATATAAAGCAGTATATTACTTATATATTCACACATGTATTTTCAAGTAATAAAGGTTAAGAATGTCTTAAATGTTTCTTTGTAGAAGGAGACATATATATTATAATACATCCAAATTGTTAGTAACTAAACAGCTAGACATACATTGTCATTTGCAAGATTACATTTGCACTGAAAATATGTGGAAAATGGTAACAGTGTGTGGAAAGTTCTTTAGGGTGTGGGATGGGAAGAAGATTTACTTTCCAGAAAATTATACTTTACACTCTTATTTTTAGTGTTTGCATCATAACTTTAAACATTATAAATTAAACAATAATTCTAAAGAAAATGCTTACATTTTGATAGTCAACTACGTAAAAATGAATATTCTTGAATACAAAACACACACCTGGGACATCCTAACTACAATATGAGGGGATCAAGGAAATCCATAGAGGCAGGGCCAATATTTGTTTGTTTTCAGAAAATACTTCTGTGTCGAAGTATAAAGACAAGCACATGGGCAATGGATTCTCCCAATATTTTGTCCGGAAAATTTCAAAGCATTTGTCTTCTTATAATGGTAAAGTAATATAATTGATACATATTTCCAATAATCTTATTTAATACCTATGGAAAACCAGAAGTCTATTCATCAGTGTCCAGTCACCTTCATGACAAAAGCACGCCAACACCATTAAAGGTTATTGAATTAATACTTATTTCAATTTTAAGAATGTTTATACCATTTTCTGTGAGAATTATTTTTGCCTATTCTGATTACTAGCTTATAAACAGTAAGATACTTCATTAAATAATTTTCCCTTTTCTACATTTATTTGTTTGCATATCAGTGTTCACCCCACTCTATTCAAAACGAATATTTTGTAGCACCATTTTGCATTTCAGTATTTTAACATTAAGTGTCTGGTTTACTTAGGAGTTTCTCTGGGAAATATTATATGACTAGGGCTTTGTCTATAAAATTCATTTTTTTTTGTTTTGTATTCTGAATTACTGTGTTGCATTTTAGCATAATTATTGAAGTATAATTTGCATATCATAAAATCACCCATTTAAATGCAGAGTTTGATGATCATAATGAATTTGTACAATCTTGTGATAAAAACAAAATCCAGTTTTAGAAAGTATTCATCAGTTAAAATGCTCCTTTGTACCTCTTTACAGGAAATCCCAGCTGGCATTCACAGACTCAGATAGATACTAATCTGTTTTCAGTCTTGATAATTTTGCCTTTTCTTAAAATTGTATTTATAATATGTAATTTTTTTTCTGTGCCTGGCTTATTTAACTTAGCATAGTGTTTTAGTGCCTTATTAATGCTGTTGCATGCATCAGCAGTTTGTTCTTTTTTATTGCAGAGCATGGCTCTATCACATTTCTTTAAATATTCAACAGTTGATTTTCATTTACATTATTACCATGTTGACTGTAATGGAATAATGCCCCTATCAGAATTTGTGCACAAGGTTTCTTGTGGCCATGTATTTTCTCTCCTATTGGGTAGATTAAATATCAACAGAATGTTTGCTCTTACTGTAAACATATATTTAACAATTTATAAGACTGGTAAACTTTTTCCCAAAATGGCTATAACATCTTCCCAAATGGCTGTCACCAGCAACATATGAGGATTTCAGCTTCTTCACATACTTGTAAATACATGGTATTGTGAATCTTTTTTATTATAGCCATCTAGTGTATGTGTAGTGGTATCAAATTAAATTTTAATTTGTTTCTGTAATGAACAATAATACTGAGCATGTTTTCATGTATGTGTGTGTTAATCATTAGTATATTTTCTTTGTTTGAGAGATCCATTAAAATGTTTTGCCCATTTTTATTGTAGGTCTTATTTTCAGGTATTGAAAGGATTTTTGAAAAATATATATTTCATGGTATAAGGAATTAATCAGGAATATGATTTATAAATATTTTCTCCCTGTCTGAGGCTTGTGTTTCTTAATGGAATTTTTTTAAAAGAAAACATCTAAAATTTTATTATTGAATATTAATGTATCATTTTCTTCTTTAGTGGGTTGATTAGAATCCAGAAGCCAGGACAGAAGGCCAGCATATGTCGCCATATGACTTCCCATATGACAGAGAAACTCAGATGAAAGCTAGCTGCCTTTCCTCTGAGGCACCATAAATTTGTAACTAAATAAATCCCCTTTACAAAAGCCAAGTCCATCTCTGGTGTACTGTATTCTGGCAGCCTTACCAAACTAAACATATGCTAATTCAATTCTATACTTGGCTTTCTGAGTCATGACAAAGTGTCTTCCACAGAGGCTGAGTCATTTTACATTCCTGCCAGCAATGAAATGAATATTCATATCTCTCAACATCCTCTCCAACACTTGTAATTTTCTGTTTTTTTAAATCATGGTCATTCTAGTGGGTGTAAAAAGGTATCTCACTTTTGTTTTGATCTGCATTTCCCTAATAGTTAATGATGTTGAGCATCTTTTCATGTGCTATTAAGCCATTTGTATATCTTCTTTAGAGAAATGCATATTCATATCGTTTGCCCATTTTTTAATTGTATTGTTTGTCTTTTAATTGTTGATTTGTAGAGTTTCTTTATGTGTTCTATACTTTAAACCTCTATTGGATATGTGGATTCCAAATATTTTGTCCCATTGAGTAGGATATCTTTTCATTTTTATAATAAAGTTCTTTGATGCATACATTTTTTTTTAATTTTTATGAGATCCCATTCATTTAATTTTCCTTTGTGGCTTATGTTGGGTTTAAAGTCTAGGAAACCATTGTTTAACACAGGATCCTAATGATGCTCCACTATATTTTCTTCTAGGAGTTTCATAGTCTTGATTCTTATACTTGGGTCTTAGATCCATTTTGAGTTAATTTTTTAATATGATGTGAGATAGTGGTCCTCCTTCATTCTTTGCATAAGGATATCCACTTCCTCCAGCATTATTTGTTGGAGAGAATACTCTTTCCCAAATGAGTCAACTTGACAGCCTTGTCAAATATCAATTTGTCATAGATACGAGGGTCTATTTTTAAACTCTCACTTCAACTCCATTGTCTATATATCTATCTGTGTACCTGTAACATGCTGTTGAGATTACTGTAGCTGTGTAATAATTTTTAAGATCAGGGAGTGCGAGTTATCCAATTTCATTCTTCTTTTTCATGATGTTTTTGGTTATTCAATACCACTTAAACTTCCAATAAATTTTATAATTGGTTTCTTCCATTTCTGTTAATTAGATTGTTGGAATTTTTATTGGGATTGCATTAAATCTGTAAGTCATTTTGGGTAGATCTGACATTTTAACAATATTTAGTCTCCCAATCCATGAGCATGGAATATCCTTTGATTTATTTAGATATTCTTTGATTTATTTTAGCAAAGCTTTGTAGGTTTCTGTGTATGCATAATCCACATCCTTTGTTAAATTCATTTATTAATTCTAGTAGCTTTTTTGTAGATGTTTTAGGATTTTAAATATATATATGGGATCATGTCATCTGTAAATAGTGGAAGTTTTACTTCTTCTTTTGCAATGTATATGTCTTATATTTCTTTCTTTCTTTCTTTCTTTCTTTTTTTTTTTTCTGAGTCTAACTGCTGTGGCTAAAACTTCCAGTACAGTGTTGAATAACAGTGCTGACAGTGGACATCTTGTCTTGTCCAGATCTTAGGGAGAAATCCTTTAGTCTTTCACCAGTGAGTGTGATGTTAGCTGTAGATTTTCATATATGCCCTTTATCATGTTGAGGAAGTTTCCTCCTATTCCTATTTTTTCTGCATTTTTTTTTTATTTAAAGAATGCTGGATTTTGTCAAATGCATTTTCTGTATCAGTTGAGATGATAACATGTTTATTCCTTTTGGTTTGTTATATTATTTCATATGTTGATTTCCTTTGGTTTGTTATTGTGACATATTATAGTAACTGACTCCTTGTATTGAACCATCCTTGCATACCTGGGATATAACCTAGATGATCATCATGTATAATCCTTTTAATGGGCTGTTGGATTTGATTTGCAAGTATTTTGTTAAGGATTTTTATATCTATATTTATATGAGAAATTGGTCTGTACTTTTCTTGTAGTATCTTTACCTATCTTTGATATTGAGTTGATGCTGGTATTTTAGAATGAGTTAGATATTATTCCCTCCTCTCCAATTTCTTTGGAGTTTTTGAGCAGAATTGCTTTAATTGTTCTTGGAATGTTTGGAAGAATTCACCTGTGAAGCCAGTTGGTCCTGAATTTTCTTTGGTGGGAGGTTTTTGATGACAGAGTAAGTCTCTTTACTTGTTATTGGTCTGTTAAGATCTTTATTCCTTCCGGAGTTAGTGTTGATTCTTTGAGCGTTACTAGGAATGTGTCCATTTCATCTAGTTTGTCTATTTGTTGGCATACATTTATTCATAGTATCTTCTTATGGTCCTTTTTATCTCTGTTAAGTCAGTGTTAATAACCTCCCTCTCATTTCTAATTTTATTTATTTGTGTTTTCTCTCTTTTTTCTTTGTAGTCTATCCAAATGTTTGACAATTTTATTGACCTTTTCAAAGAACTAATTTTTAATTTTATTACTACTCATTTATTTACTCTCTACTTTACTTTTTTCAGCTGTAATCTTTATTTTTTCCTTCCTCTTGTTTTAGGTTTAATTTGCTGTTCATTTTCTAGTTTCTCCAGGTTTGCAGATAGGTTTTTAATTTTAATTCTTTCTTCATTTTTAATGTAATTATTTAGTGCCATAAAATCTTCCCTCAGCTCTACCTTTGCTGCATCCCATAAGTCTTGATATATTGTGTTCTGATTTTCATTCATCTCAAGATATTTACCTCTTTTTCTTATCATTTCTTCTTTGTCCCAATGATGGTTTAACAGTTTGTTATTTAACTTCCATATATTTGTGGATTTTCAATTCTCTGTCTGTTATTGAATTTCAACTTCATTCCATTATAGTCAGAGAAGGTGCTTTATATCATTTTAGTCTTTTTAAATTAATTAAGACTTATTTTGTGACCCAACATGTGTTCTATCTTTGAGAATGATCCCTGTTCACTAGAGAACAATGTATATCCTGTTGTTTTTGGGGTGTAATGTTCTGTATATGTCTGTTAGGTCTAGTTCATTTATCATACTATTCTAGTTCTCTTTTTCCTTTCTGGTCCTCTGTCTAGATGTTATAGCCATTGACAAGAGTTGTATATTGAAGTCTCCAACTTAAATTTATTTATTGTGTTTGCCTTTTGTGTTTGCACAATGGTTAGGTGCATAAATATTTCAGATTGTTATTTATTGGGGGAGGATTGTCCCTTTTATTAATATATAGTGTTCTTCTTTGTCTCTTATAACAGCTTTTGACTTAAAGTGTATTTTATTTGATATCAGTGTAACATTCTGAGTTCATTTTTTTTGTTACAATTTGCATGGGATATCTTTCACCATCCTTTCACTTTCAATGTCTTTGTGTCCATGTGTGTCTCTTGCAAACAAAATATATCTGAACCAGGTTTTTCTGTCCATTCTGCCAACCTATGTCTTGATTGGTAAGTTTAATGCATTAACTTTCAGTGTTATTACTGTAAAGGCAGTACTTATTTCAGCTTATTTTGGTTTTTACACATCACATTTTTTCTTTGTTTCTTTTCTCCTTTATTACAAACTCCTTTGCTGTATAGCTTGTATGCAGTTTACTAATCCCTTTCTCACTTCTGTTTCTCTACATTTTGGCTGGGAGCCTTAAAGAATTTGATGAGATTTTCTAATACTTTTACAAAAAAACTTAAAACATCTCCTTTATAATCTTGTTGCAACTCAAACATAATAAATGTAGAACATGATATCTTTTTTTTGGGGAGAGGGGAGGATTCATACACATGCATGCACATGCACATATATACACACCCACAAATACACACGTTTGATTCTTTAAAAATTTTAAATATAATTTGTAAAATATAAACATAAAATTAAAAAAATAAAATATAAGGTAAAACTTCTTTTTCTTAGTCTGTTTTGTTCTTCAAGGTAAGATCCCAATCAGATATTTCTGCCCCACCAGCAAAGACTTGCTGTGAGGCTGCATTATTGAATAGTTTAAGTTTATATTCAAGGTAATCAGCCACAAACCTTAAAACTTTTGACTATTACTCATATCCATTCCTTACAATATACTTTATGGCAAGTCTTTATTTTTTTTCTTAATAACAATAGTTTTGAGAGTTGAAAATTTACTGAGTAATGGGGAAAAAGTATAATTTGCATTTATATTTTTATCTATTTTTTCTAACATCTACATTTGTTTTCTAATATACATATTAGCACAGGAGTACATACATATGATCTATATACCTCCACTGGGGTTGGGTACATGATTTTTTTTTAATTGGTAGGATGCACAATCAAATATTTTGGAGGCCAGTAGTTAAAGAGGGCTGAACTAAGGCTGGTTCCTAATCTTGGCAAATTTGGGAATGAAACTTTCTTTCTTTTCATTCTACTGAAGACATTTGAGTACAGAATCCAGTCTGCTGAACTGCTTTTACTTCAAGTGAAATAAAGTAATGGCACTTGCTTTTTGCTCCAGTTAATAGCTGTAGGTTAGGCCCTTAAAGGGCTGGCTTCCAAACATCTTGTTAACCTACAAAGGCAGTATAATGGTGACTTTCCTACTTGGTATAACATTATATCATTTGGTAAATTGAGGCTATCCAACCAGTGAAAACTGATTAAAATATTGTCTCTGAGCCCCAGGAAGCAATTAAATAGTAGCTAAGTATAACTTATAAGTTTGGAAAGAGTTATAGATAAATGAAATCAGTTTTTAAGATTTTATAGGATTTAGAATTCAAAACTCCAACAATAATGACAATTATATTTGTCTGAAGTAATACACCTTTATAGTCCAAATAATCTTTAAATTGTACATTTTAGGTTTTACCAACTTTATAAAAATATTTTTGGGACAGCTGCATCCACAGATTTAATTACATGATTATATCTTTGCCCATTCTTCTTTCTCTATCATTTTCTGAGTAACTTCTTTAAGATAAGGTTTAAGATGGAATTTATTCTTCTTTTATCTTATCCACTGCTCTTTAGGCAAGATCTTCTATCTCATGGTCAGGTCCAATACTCTCATAATGTGAAAGATTCTGTCATAAAAGTTCTCAGGAAGCCTTTTTAAGGCTTCCTTTACATCCTCACTATTAGCAAATGTATTCTCTTACATTAACCCTGGTTTACTGAACCCTGCAGAATTGTGATGCCAGTTTTGAATACCATCCAGCCACCAGCCTGATGCTGCAACAGCAGTATGGTTTGCCATTTTAATACCAGAGCCTGTTTCTCTATATTTTAAAAATATTTACTTTGTGGTTACCTTGGGGTTAATATTTACACAACTGTGCTGGTTTGAATTTGGTAGGTACCACAGAAAACAACCCATTCTTGTTGGGGCAGACCTATTGTGGGTGGGAACTTTTGTTTAGGCTGTTTCTATGGAGATATGACCCAGGCAATTCAAGGTGGGTCTTAATCCCCTTGCTGCAGTCCTTTAAGAGAGAGACATTTTGGAGAGCACTCAGAGCAGAGAAAGTTAAGAGACAGAAATGCCCTTGAATAAACAAGCCAGGACCCACAGATGGCAGAAGAGAAGGACCAGCAGGCATTGCCATGTGTCTTTCTATGTAAAAGAGGAACCCTGGATGCCAATAGCTTTTCCTCTGAGATGGTTATCTTCTTACTGGCTTAATCTGGACATTTTCATGGTCTTAGAACTGTAAACTTGTAACCAAATAAAACCTCATTGAAAAAGCCAACCCATTTCTGCTATATCGCATTCTGGCAGCTTTAGCAAACTGAGATATAATAACCTATAGCTATACTTACTAGTTTGAAAAGATGCAACTTAGCTTCAATATACACACACGTTCTCTGCTCCCACATCCTTCTTTATGTTTTTGATTTGTTTCCCCAACATTTCCTCTTTATATTTTGCATGTCTATTATCTGTAAATATGCTTTTTTCTTGTTCAATTATATTCTGAGTCTTACAGGAATTAAAGAGTATAGTATATAGTGTATACAGTACTGTCAGGTTGCACTTACCCTTTTCAACCCCCTTACTGAAGTTCTTCATTTCTTTACACTATTCCAAACCATTCTCTCCTTTTCTCTCAACCTGCAGGATTCTCTTTAGTAACTCTTGTAGGGCAGACATTTTGTTAACAAACTCTCTCAGTTTCTGTTTGTGAATATTTTAAACTCTTCCTCATTTTTGAAGGACAGTTTTGTTGGATAAGTAATTCTGGGCTGGAAGTTTTACTCTTTCAGTGCCTTAAATATACAATTTAATTGCCATCTTGCCTCCATGGCTTCTGATGAGAAATCAGAACTTAGTATTATTGAAGATCCCCTATATGTGATGAATCACTTTTCTCTAGTTCCTTTCAGAATTCTCTCCTTATATTTGGCATTTAATATTCTGATTAGTATGTGCCTCAGGTTGATCTATTAGGATTTATTCTGGATGTAGTATGTGGTGCTTCTTGGACATATATATTTATGACTTTCATAGGAGTTGGGGAATTTTCAGCCATTATTTCCTCAAATAGTCTCTTTCTGCCCTTTTTCCCTTCTCTTCTCCTTCAGGGAAACACCATGAGATGTATGTTTGTGCTCTTAATGCTGTTACTCAAATCCCTGAGAGACTGCTCATTTCTTTCTCTTCTTTTTTTCTATATGTTCCTGCAACTGGTTTTGATTGTCCTGTCTTCTAGATCTCTAATTCTTCCTTCTACCTGTTCAAATCCAATGTTGTATGCCTCTAATGTATTTTAAATCTCGATTATTTTGACTTTTATCCTCATAATTTCTGTTATGCTTCTTTTTAAACTTTCAAATTATTCTTTATGTTCACATATATTGTCTTCTTAAAATCCTTTAATTTTATATGCATATTTTCTTGAATCTTCTTCAGTTTATTTAGGAGATATAGTTCAACCTCTTTGATTAATTCTTCCAAATTTTGTGCCACCTCTGAAGTTTCAAATTGCTCCCTTGACTGAGTCATACCTTCTTGTTTCTTAGTATAGTTTACAAGCTTTTTCTGAGGCCTGTATATCTTATACCTTCATGTGTTAACTCTGAAGGTTAGTTTTTTTGCTCATATCTAGTCTTTGTGTTAAGGCCCTTTTTTAACACTTGATCCAACTTATCTGGACTTTCAGAGTAACTGTTCAGATTATCAGTTCTTCCTCATCTGATTCTTGCCCTGGATATGTGTTACAATTTTTAAGATTGCACTTTTTGTGCAGTTGTTTCACATCCAGGATCAAGCTTCTTTTCCTCTGTTCCTTCTCCAGGAATACTGGCCTGCTCTGTTTGTTCTGTTCTTCTATCTTATGAAGCCTCTGGTTTCATTCATGTTACAGTATCCTGCCTCAGTGACCCAGACAAGGTCAGTCCAGAAAGGTGGACCAAGCCAGAAAAGTCTGTTTTGCTTTTAGGTCATCCAGCCAACAGAAACTGGATCCAGTGTGTGGACCTCTCATTAATAGTTCTGCCACAAATTCTCTCTCTCTATTTTCCCCTTAGGGGACCTTTTGTGCGCAGAACTCCTTAGCTATTTGTGTTCTGCCTCGGGTCTCTGTGGACTTGGGTCCCTGTGCCTGGAAGTTGATGTGGTTCTACCTCACTGCTGTGAGTGCTCGCAGTCTACATCCACAGCAAGACAGATACATGCCACACTGCTTCTGTTGAGATCCCCAAGCTACATGGGACCATGTGAGAGGAAGGGGCCCAGACTGGCATGTGTGGGGAAAAAAAAATTTCCACATGATCTTGGAGAATACTTTTCTTTATCTTTGATTCAGCATTAGTGGGGTACTTATCAAAGTTTCTATTGTACTTCACAGTGCAAAGCAATGGAATTTGTCCTTTTATTAGTTGATTCTGAGGGGAGACTTTTACAGGGGAAGTCTTACATCACCATGTCGATGGTTTCACTTTGTCTAATGAGATTTTGATTCAGATTGCATTGAATTTGTAGATAAGTTTAGGTAGAAACATCATCTTAATGACATTGAGATTTCCAACTCATTAATGTGAGTAAATGTCTCCATTTACTTAGCTCTTTCTAAATATTTCTAAGCCATGTTTATAAAACATGCTTTGTATGTATAGGTCTTTCAGGTATTTTTTTAAACATTATTTCTAAATATTTTCTTCTTTTTGATGCTAATATGAATGGATTTTTAAATTTTATTTTTGGAATGTTCAGTGTCGGTATAAGGAAATACACTTGATTTTTGTCTACACTCTTTGATCTTTCTACCTTGTGAAATTTTCTTATTACAGTAATTTATTGTTCTTGTTTATTTGTCTTGTTTTTTGTGTTATTAGAGTTCTTTCAGAAACAAGCTTTGAAATATTTTCTATCTGCAAATAAAGAGAGTTTTACTTATTTCATTTCTATCTGTATGCATTCATATTCTTATTGCACTAAATAGACCATTCAGTACTATGTTGAACAGTAATCGGTAAAAGGAATATCCTTGACGTTTTTCCAACCTTAGGAGGAAAGCAGAGAGTCTTTTACCATAAAATATGATGTTAGCTTTAGTTTTTTATAGATGTCCTTACGAAGCTTGAGAAAGTTTAATTTTATTCCTCCTTTTCTGAAGACTTTTAACAGGGATGATGTTGGGTTTTGTTATAAGTTTTGCCTGCATATATTGAGATAAGCATGCGTTGAGGTGGTTGTTTTGGATTTTGTTTGTCTTGTTGCTATTTTTTGTCTTTTATTTACTAAATGGCATCATGTTAATTTATGTTTTTAAATTCAGAATGTTTTTGAATCTTGTATTAGCATTAATTTCAGTTATGAAAAGAATGCAGTAAATAGAATCTATATTGATCAATATGAGGCGTGTACTGCTACCTGTAACTGCTGTTAGAAAATTTCACAAGGTAGAAAGATCAAAGAGTGTAGACAAAAATCAAGTGCATTCCTTATACTGACACTGAAGATTCCAAAACTAAAATTTAAAAATCCATTCATATTAGCATCAAAAAGAAGAAAAAATATTATTTTAGGAATAATGTTTAAAAAATACTTGAAAGACCTATGCATACAAAACACGTTTTATAAACATGGCTTAGAAAAATTTAGAAAGAGCTAAGTAAATGGAGATATTTACTCACATTAATGAATTGGAAAACTCAATCAAAGACTGATCTAAGTCTTTGTACCTATTTTAGGCACATCCTTGAATTTATTTATACATTGAAATACAGAATAAGTTAACTTCTTCCTTGTGGCAATCTGTTAATGAAGAGCTGTGTTTACTGGCTAGATTCCATTATAACCAAAGGTCTCTAGACTCTCAGGCTTCCTCTATGCCTCCAGAGACCATCAATTATTTAGTTGTTAAGTAAATCTTTGCATGGAATTGAGGTGGCTTTTATCCCTTAAGTATATGATACAATTCATCAGCCAAAAAGTTTGAGCTTTATTTGTTTTTGTGGAAAAATTATTATTAATTTAATTTTAATACCTGAGTCACTTTTGTGCTCTGAGTCACTTTTGGTAATTTCTATCTTTCTATGAATTCATACATTTTATCTAAGTTTCCTAATATGTTAGCATAATGTTCATCATATTTCTTTACAGCCCTTTTAATAACTGTCATTTCTCTAGTGATATTCCTCTTTCAATCCCTATGAACTTAATTTTAATGGCCAAACCAACTGGACATATGTCTCCTACTTTGATATCAGAAAATTCAGTATCAGTGCATTATATGAAAATAAGCTTCTGCTAATATCATAGTCAAAGTATTCAAGGATTAAAATTTTAATCCACTTTTCCAAACTGCTAAAGGAATAAGTTACTCACTTATTCATATATCCCCATGCTTATATTGCACTGAAAAACATTTAGTTGAATGATAAGGAAAAAAGAGAACACAACTCCATCTGTAACAATAACTACAGAGGGATTTTCACAATATTTTAAAAGCTATCATGACTTTGACGACCGCTCACATTCCCCTCCTCAGTGTCTTCCTCCTATCTCATGTGGCATAGTTAGCATACAGGATATAAAATATATATATATATATATATATATGACATAATGGAATGATACTCAAACTGCTCATACTTCAGAACACAAGGATCCAGACAGAGTATGAGTCCTCACTTGCTTAGTACTTACAGGTGATTCTGACACGGTTGGTCTTGAACACACTTATGAAACACTGTTCTAGAAACCATATAGCCCTTATGTGGATGCAAATCACCGCAATAAGAATATCCTGAATAAAGACTATTTAAACATTCTGTGCACAATCAAATGAATGTTTGTTAAATACTATTTGACGTAACATCACATTTTGGTTTTATCTATCAAATGTATTTCATTTATTTTCACATACTTCATGCAGATTGCTGTTGTGTAAGATTTAATTATTGAAAATAATGTTGACATTTCATGGAAAAGTAGATATTTGCAAAGTATTCAGAGCTTTAAAAGACTAGCAGAGTAGCATAAATTTAAGCATGCTTAGCTTTAATTTGTACTTTTTTTTTTAACGTGCAGACATTATACTCTATTTTACACTCCTCATACCTTCAATGCAGACTTTATTCAATTCTGCCCTTGGACCATTTTATTTCATAAATATGTGCTTAAATCTTAAATTGTCATTGTTGTCAACTGATTAAAAAGCATGCCTCCTGTTCTTGCTTATTTCAGTTCGACTGGATAATATAAATTCCCCATCACATTTCTCAATATAGTATAAAATTTTAAATGTTATTATTAATACTCATAATGTGATTTATATAAAAGTAATGATATTTCAAAATTATGAAATTCATGCCAAATCACTTTTTCATTATTTTTCTTTGTTTAAAAGCTGCCAAACCACTCATTGATAAATATGATAGGCAGAATAATAACCTTTCTCCTCGAGGATTTACAAGCCATAATCTTCAGAACCTATAAAGTATCATGTTACATGATAAAAGGGACTTTGCAGAAATAATTAATTTAAGGACTTTGGGATAAAGGGATTGCCCTGGATTATCTGGATGGGCTCAGTATAATCACAGGGGTCCTTAAAAGTAGAAGAAAGAGAGATGTGACTTATATTAAGTGGCTAAGTTTCTGGCAATGCATTACATTAGCAGTAAGAGAACTAACGCAATAGCAATACTGAACCACTGATACCCTATAGACCAAACTTTCTCAAACATTAGGAAGAGTATAAATTTTGACGCCAATCCGAACCATGAGAAACAGATTTTTAAGCAGGGTCAAATGAAAGAGAAGCTGCACAATTATGAAAATTTTTAATTAGTTCATTTGAACCATTCAGGTTTATAAATTCATTATGCTCATTTTTGCTGATTATTTTTACTTATTGCAGTTCAAACAAACATAAGAGCTACCTAAAATTACGTTTTGACAAACTTATTATACTGATTCTTAAAAATGATTTTTACTGGTGATGTGTTCTAGTTAGGAGATGAAAGCTTTATTTAACTTCAGATAAATCCAAACAAAGTCCACAATTGATTGCAATGTTTATACTATGTTTTTAAAGCATTATGAAAACTGAGGTTTTTTTATTATCCAAAATCCTTTTGCTATCTATTTATTAATTCAATACTCTCCATGATCAAGGCACTAAGCAAGTACTCTTCACATTTTTACTGATCGTCACAAATGCCCTATGATATAGATTGTATTATTTCAAATTTAAGTATGAAGATTCTGAGGTAGAATACTTGCATCTCTCCCAAATTCACCTTTAGTAAGCCTCAAAGTTGTGATTTAAATCCAACTGGATCCTACAACTATGCCCTGAATCAACATTCTAAGTTGAAATTCCAAACCCATTTTGAATCCCTTTATTTATCCTTTCTTTCCCCCATGTTCACACTTCCCTTTGCCCCCTTTTAAATACCCAGATCTGTTGGAAATTACTTAGCTTTCGCTGAATGGATAGAATTAGTCCGTTCTATATTAATTATGAGTATATAAGTCAAAATTAAACTGTAATTTTCTGAATAAATATGCTTCTACAAATGTGTTAATATTATAGTGTTGGCCATGGAAAAGACAGTGGTTTACAAAGCATAGAAAATGTGTAATCACAATGAAGGGTGAAATTACTTCATAGTGAATCATACCTTTGCACCTTGTGATACTCTTTTAATAGAAAGACATTCTGAACAATCACATGAGTGTTTTCTTATTTAATGAAGAATACATCACGTTATTGGCGTCACATTATTTAAAGCTGAGGTTTCCCATAATCTCCACAAGGTGGCAGCAGAATCCCACTAGCTGAATCTACGTTTCCACTTTAAGCAAAGCTATTACCAGCACGGTCAAAACACCAACACCACAGAGCTAGAACATGGAAACATTTGGGGGGTGTATTAAATATCTTTTGTTCCAGTAAGTTCTAAATTCGGCAGAATTTAAATTCATTTATGATAGGACATTCTACGTGTGGGAAATTGAATTTTAATTTATTAAAATTAAAGGTTATGTTGAGTTACCCTTCCAATTAAAACATTTCAGAGAATTATTGCCAGAGCCTTTAATAAAACCATGAGAGAAAAATAATGTTTGTTTTATGTACTAATAAAACAAAAGAATCTTAAAATTTTGTTTGTCTTAATTAGTGACATATGTATTATTTATTGCATGTAATTCTAAACCTATTTTAGCTATTTAGTGAATTAAAGGAAATAAATAAAGCATTAGTCCTCTTTCCAAAATGCCTAATTAGGTTTCTATTAGCCAAACTAGCTCTTCCCCCTCTGTTCCCTAAATTAATGTCATCGCTGTCCACCGACTTTATCAATCCGGCAAAATTGATGTTTTTTAAGCAGTCCAGCTTCTTTTACCTTATTCCACCATCAAATCTTGTACTACCTTACCAATCTTACCACTTAAATATTTATGGGATGTGCCCAATCCTTTAAATCCCCTGACACTTCACCAGCTTGAGTTGCCATATCACCTGGAGAATCTCACAGTGGACTCATCAAACATCTACCAGCTAAGTATGTCCTTGTTTCCATCCCCAGCAGGAGGAGGAATTTCTGAAAACACGAATTCTGTCGTGACATTTTCACTTTTAAGTCCATTTGAAGATTGCTCATTGCTACTAGGGTATATTTAACATCACTTTTCTCTATAGGTTAAGAATACTTATGAGGTTCTTGAGATAAAGTGTTGAATACAAGAAAAATTGCCACCAAATATGAAATGTAAACATTTCAGGAAAGTTATAAATTAGACATAAAATTAATATCATGATTTGACAATGTTGGAGCAGTTCAGGATGTTATGGGAACATCAAATAGGAGGTAATTAGAAAAGATTTCCCTGAGAAATGACATTTATGCTGAGTTTTCCAAGAAGGGGCAGGATAAGGTCGAAGCGAGCTAGTAAGCACATGGAAAAGTGGAAAAGCTGGAGATGATGGCTGCCTGAGCGTTCGGTGTCCTATGCAGCCCACGTGCCATGCTGAGCCCGTGTGTTTATTTAAGTATTTTAGCCAACAAAGAATCGATGCATAGGGAAGTTCTCTGATCTGTATTGTGTTTTCGAAACTCAAATTGCATGAAGAATGAACTGTGATTAAGAGCTGAGCCAAAGAGGAAACGATGACGGGTGTAAGGAGATGGCCTGAAAGTTGGAAAAGTAGTTTCTAAGGCCTGTTTTGGATCAGTTGAAACAGGGTTCAAAAGTAGAAAAAGGTCTAAAAATGATAAAACATTCTAAGAAGAATGAATCTTAATGCAATGTGTTATAAGTGTGTAACCTGTGTAACCTGAGGAATTAATGACATTTACTAAACTAAGAAATACAGGATATATGTATGTTTGCTCTCATGTGTGTACAGGTGTGGGGGGTGGGGGGAGGGAGGGTTGAGTACTAAGTTCAGTTTGTGATATTGTGGGGTTGAATGCTATGTGTGACTACCAGGTAGTGAGCACAAACGCTTTGCAAAAGGGCTTGAAACTTGAGAGAGAGAAATAGGACAGCGACTGAGGTTGGCAGAGCTTATACGTAAGTGAGCCAGTGAGGGGTAAGCTTTATGTTAGTGAAGACAGTACGATTAAAGTTCCCTCTTCCGGAAATTTGGCTGTGAAAAGACAGAAAGTAAAAGACAGCAGTTAGTGAGGAAGAGGGCTGTGTTTTGTTTCATATTCTAAGATGTGAGAAGACTCAATTGTAGATGTTAATGTAAAGGAGCAACTGAAGTATGGACAGCTGAAGGGCTGCTCACAGTGAGTGTGTAATTGATAGAACAGTCCCACAGCGCGGAGGGCAGCAAGCACACCTGGTACACAGGGTCAGGGCAAGACCATAGTTTCTTCTCCATGGATCCGCGGAAAGGTTGGGTGAAGATGTGAACGCTTTTCTAGGTGAAGGATAGACTCATTTTTTCCCCACTCCCTCTTTTAAATAGAAAATTCGAGTTTGAGGAAGTTTAGGAAGCAACTGAACGTTTATGATATTTACCTTGGAGAAAAGGGAGTGACTAGAAGAGTGACGAAGGAATGAACACATTGAGACCCAAATAATATTAGAACGTGAGATTATGTAATAGTCATAAAGTGTGGCATTCAATGCCACGAGAGACCTTGACGCTGTGAGGACAACGTGGAATACCGAGGTTAACTCTTTCAGAGCTGGTGTACTTCAGGTGAGTGTCATCATTTAAGAGGATTGAGAAGTTTACCAACAGTATGGTTCTGACTACCAATTTACAAAATACACCAAAAAGAAACAAAAGAGCAACAAAAATCAGGGATAGTGAACAGGATGATCTTCAAGAAAATCAGATTTTGAAGGATGGGCTTGAAGGATGTGACTGAATTAGAATGGCGATATGAGAACAGCACAGGTTTATCATCAGTCTTTAGACGTCTACATGTAAAGTCATGTTGCCCAGGAAAATTACCATGCACTACAAAAAGGACTTCAAATTCTGCTCCGATCAAAATGAAAATAAAGAAAGATAAGAGGAATCACAATGGACAAAGAAGCTGTAAAAAAGCAGCTAGCCACCAGAAAGCTCAATTAGTTGTAGTTATGAAGTTAGAACAGTCAAATTCTGAGAGATTGGCTAAGGACATTTCACTTGCTAACTTTTTTGGTCTTTTTCCTTTGTAAATAGGATGTTCTCCCTGTATTTAGATAATTTTTCTTCCTCATCAAGCTAAGTATCATTTTTCCTTATCTCAGTTAACCTTTTATTTTATCTTTTTTGTCATTATGAGTCCCAGGTTCCTCCCCTTTCCAACTGATCTTTTTCAGGATCATATTTGTGTTTTCATATTTCATTTTATATTTATATGTTCTACTCTGTAGTTCTAGTGTTCTGTCTTCAAACTCCTTATCATTACACTTGTCCCACACTTATTTCTTTTTGAGCCTTGCACGTATATTCACTTTCTCTCAATTTCTTAGGTCTAAATTCAGGCCTTCACTGCCTCCGTTTTAAGTTGCAGCTTTAGATTAGTAGATCAGTATTATGAAGTCAATATCCTATATTGTACCAGATGTGGCAGATTTACTTCATTTATAGAAATCTTAGCCCTTTCAAATTTAATTAAAATGAGAATGAATTAAAATATGACACTAGTAATATAATTGAGCAGAAAACCATGATAAGTGAAAATAATTATTTTAACTTGACTTGATGAGTCTGAATTTAAGTCACCACATGCAGTGTGGATATTCCAAACCATGATTTGTGGTCAAATCAGTCAGTACAGTATTTCAATAAATGAAAAATTATTTGCTACATCAATATTGCTGTCATATAAATAAACTGAATTCAACTCTGTTTTAAATTTAAATATCAATAGATCATCAAAGTACTTCCATAAACAGTCATATTTTTAAAATACTGGTTGCACATTTTATATAAATTACATATAACTGCATACATTACAATATTTAAAACTATACAACTTTCAAAATGAAACTTTTATTTTATTTTATTTTAGTTGGTGATATTTTATTTTAGTTGGTCAAAGTTGATGGAAAAGAAATGTATATAGAGTTCCAATTTCTTAAAGATGATATCAATGATGCAAAATAAAAGGAAAATTTTTCAAAGTATATAACATGAAGAGTAGTATTTTAATGATTTAGATACCAGTAAGATTGTTCTTGCTTTAAAATTTTCTGAAGTTCACGGTATATTGAAATTACTTTTAAAGTAACTTAAAAATAATTGTATCAAAAGAATGTGTTATACAACCATGAAATAGAATGCAGAAAGTAAATTCAACTTGCCTACAACATTAGGTAAAATTTATCTCTTCCTATTAGAACAGAATCATTGCAGATCATGGGAGGAAAAATTACCTGGTTAATGACATAAATGAATAATTTCCTCATTCATAAGAAAATATGTGCTTCTTCAAAATCTGGTTTATTTTCATTTCTTCACAATAATAAAGAAGAAACTATGGCTATATGTTGATGAGTGAGTGTTGAAGCTCCAGTCTAATGACTTTTCCTGTAACTGTTCACATACTAAAAATATCCATAAACCATACTCCTTTTAATAGAAGTCAGAAAAGAGAGGACATTGTCATATAACAGGAGGCAGAGATTCAAGCCAAAGAACTCCCAAGGTTGCCAGCAGCTGATACTTGGGTGACAGACTTTGAGAGAAAGCAAGGCTTGCTGATACCTCGATTTTAGGCTATTTTTAACATCAAAACTTTGGGCCAATAAATTCTTGTTATTTAAGCCAACTCTTTGTGGGGCATTTGTGATAGCAGCTTTGGCAAACCAAGACAAAGCATAATTATGATTTGTATATTTACCTTTTTAATACCTGGTATATTAGCTATTGCAACAGTAAATGCTACATAGATAACCATCCACAAAAATATAGACAATGTACAACAATAAGCATATGTTTAGCTCTTGAGGTTGATTAGGGTCAACTGACCCAAAGTGGGTTTGGATATGCAGCTTTGAGATCAGCTTGGTGTCTATGGTTGTGTCTGGCTGAAGGTTGGTCACTCTTCTAGCCTGAGCTCAGCTGGCAATGGCTCTGTTCTAAAGCCCTCACCTTAGGTCCCAAAGGCTAAACAAGGCATGCTTGTCTTGTAACAGGGGCAGAGGAGCCTTGTACAAGGAAACACACAAGGTGGCTGGGGTCTAGGTCCACAACTGGCCCATCAGCACTTTCGCTTCATTCTATACATTAAGGCAACTCCATGTCAAGAGGCAGAGAGGTGCACCTGCCCCTCCTCCCCCCACTTTGGCTGGCCCTTCGATATCAGGGCAAACAATATGACCCGGAAAGAAGTAAAGATTGGGGCCAATAGCAATCTACTGAAGTGGCTAAGGGGGTAATGGAATTAAAAATAGAAAATCAGTCTCCTGAATGCCAGATTGTTTTCTCTTTACTATATAATTAACCTGCAAACTGTAGTATATTAGATTTCTTTCTCCTCCTGTTAAAAATTCTATTCCTTCTCAGTTTCCATGAGAGGAAAATACATAAAATATCTGTGATGGTTTTAAGCTGTATGTGTAACAGGAAAGATCGTGTTCCTAAAGCCAATCCATCCCTGTGGATGTGGACCTGGGGTCTTTGGGTGAGTAGGATTTTAACTTAAGTTGTGATGTGACCCACCTCATTCAGGGTGGGTCTTGGTCCTTTCATTGGCCAGAGTTCTCCAGAGAAACAGAACCAACAGGAAATATTTGTAAATATGAGATTCACAAAAGTGTCTCACACAACCATGCAGATGCAAGAGTCCAAAACCCACATGGCAGCTGTGAGGCTGGCAGCTCTGATGGACGATCTCCGCGAACTCCACGAGAGAGGCTCACTGGCTGAAGATAAAAAATTCTCTCTCCTGCCTTAAAAGTCTCCATCTGAGTGGTCGACCCAACAGATTGGATTAACACCTTTAGCCAATTTTAGGTGTAATCAGTCACAGATGCAATCAACTGACTGACAATTTAATAAACCAGCCATAAAATATCCTTGCAACAGCGGTTATGTCAGTGCTTGCCTGGCCAAGTTGACACCTAAACCCAACCATCACAGTCCCCTTACTGGAGTCCTTCTAAGAGGATAAAAGACAGAAGATAAAGATAAAAATCTCAAAGATGGGAGAGAAAAGTCAGTAAAGCTCAGAGACAAAAGCCACAGATGGAGAAGCCAGAAACTGAAGCAACAAAACAGGGGAGAGGACCAGCAGACTCCAGCCATGTGAATCACCATGTGACAACGGAGTGTAGAAATCACCTGAGATGCTTTGATTTGGACATTCTCATGGCTTCAGAACTGTAATGTATAAGGTAATAAATCCCAATTGTAAAAGCCAACCCTTTTATGGGACATTGCATTTGGCCAACTTTAGCAAACTGAAGCAATAACTGGCATAAGACAGTTGTACTTAAATTTTGATTAGAGTATGATTCTCTGCAATGTAATTCACACCCAAATTTTAAGGACTCCCTAAATGACAAAGCAGCATCTGCCTCACATAATAAAATATGAAAATTCTTGAAACTTGTTTTCCAAGCTTTCCTTTCAATATACAGTGAGGTTCAAGATCTAGGCTCCAGCAATCAAACACATGCACCATAGACTTGAATTAGAATCTAGTAATATGAGTATCAAGGACTACACTGGGGCAGCAGCAGCTGCATCCTGTTCCTATAAGCTGCAGCAGTAGCAGTTCACACGACAGCCCCAATGCCCAGTGTGTTTGGAGTCCTTGAGGCAAACTCCAGTGTCTATTCCCATTGAAGTCAAGGAGGAGAGAAATAATGTAGACCCAGAAGAGCATTAGCAGACCCGGGAGACCCCACCCATATCCCTTTGACCTTATAACTGCCTCAGGTGATTTCCAGCAATCATTATTTGTGTCCTTGAGCCTAAAGTTCTTTCCCCATTAATTCTGGAAATGTAAGCTACCTATACAGTTTTGGGAGTAGGCTGGACATGCCAAGGAAATAAATCTTTGGAGTTGGCGAGAAATAATCTAGACACTTGACCTCATGGGTGCAGTTAAGTGGAACTGTGAACTGGCATTTTTTCCCAGAGTTTTCCCATTGGATTAAGCCTAAGCATTGTTTTGTGGTAGCTGGCTTAATAACACACTAATAATTGATGCCCCTGCCCTTATCAATTCCTTATTTTGCTACTAATTTCACTTCCCAAATAAACTACTTTCCCTTGAATTCTGGAGTCTGGGTCTGCTTCTTGAAAAATCCAGATTAAGGCATTATTTTCTACTTATGGTCCTGTTTCAAACAGTCTGTCTTAAAGGCAAGAACAGTCACTTTACCCAGTCAGGTCAACAAAGACCCAGCTCAGTTAAGAATAGAGACATGGGTTTCCTCATAAGATAAAAATTCTTGGCAGCTGAATTTCTGCCTGAAGTTTTAGGAATAATGGTATGATTAATAAAGTAGGGAAGTAAGAGAAACTAACTATAATAAAATATCAAGTTGAAAAATTAGAAATCTAGCATCTATTCAAATTTCCTTTTCCCTCTGGCATATGAATATATAGTCATTTAAATAACTCTCATTTGTACATTTCTTTTCCTGTATTACTGAGTATAGGATGTGTATTTTTGGTAATATCAAGATCAAAATTTTTACAAAACTAAGATTTTAATGAGAATGTAAGGTGATGATTACAATCATTATGGTCTTTTAAAAAGCCATTTCTTATTGTGAAATATAACATATATAAAAAAAGCAATACATTTCAATGTCCATTGTAACAAGTAGTTATAGAACAGATTTCAGAATTTGGTATGGGTTACAGTTCCACAATTTTAGTGGTTTTTTTTTCCTTCTAGGTCCTCCAAGACACTGGATACTAAAAAGAAATATCAATATAATGATTTAGCATTCATACTCACTTGTTAAATCCTATCTTCTCTGTTATAATTCCTTCTCCTTTGATTCTTCTCCCAACCTTTAGGAGTATTTGGGCTATGCCCATTCTAACGTTTTCATGTTGGAAAGGACTCTTGATAATGTGGGCTAGGGGGATGGAGTTAATTGATGTTCTTGGAGAGGCTGGCTGCTCTGGGCTTCAGGATTTATCTGGCCTGGGAATCCATCTGCAGGTTGTTAGGTTTCTGAAAAGTAGCCATAGTGCATGAAACTTTCATAGAATCTCAGATAGAGACCTAGATGTTCTCTGGGGTTGACAGGAATGGTTCTGTTTAGGCTTTGCAAATCATGCTAAACAGAAATATTTAGCTGAAGCTTGCATATGAGTAGCCTCCAGAATAGCCTTTAAACTATCTAAACTCTTTCAAACACTGATACCTTATTTTATTACATTTCTTTTCTCCCGTTTTGTCAGGAAGGCATTGTTGATTCCACAGTGGCAGGACCAGGCTCAATCCTGGGTTTCATATTCCACATTTCCAGGGATTTTTCACCCATGGATGTCACGTCCCACGTAGGGGAGAGAATAATGATTTTGCTTGCAGATTGGGCTTAGAGATAGAGAGGCCACATCTGAGCAACAAAAGAGGTCCTCTGGAAGTAACTCTTAGGCATAACTATAGGTAGGCTTAGCTCCTCTGCTACATAAATAAGTTTCACAAGAATAAGCCTTAAGATCAAGGGCTTGGCCTATTGACTTGGGAGTCTCTAACATTTGAGATAGTATCAGGAGTTTCCCCAGTAGAAAGCTTAATAGTTCCATTTTTCTTTTTCCAATCTCTCAAGGGACTTAGCCAATATTTTGTAATTATCTGCTCAACATATTCTGGGACATGTCCTGGTAATATATTAAGCTATACAGAATTGCAAACCCTCATTCCCAGACTGCGATTGATATGCTTGGATTGTTTAAATGGTCTATCCAGACAGGCTGAGTTAGATTATGATCTACAGAAAATTTAGGTTTGGGACAAAATAAACCTCTCTTCCTTTGGTCTCAAATGTCCTCCTTACCCCTGTATTATGGATTACCTTAGTCCTGATCTGATCAGCTTCATTCTTATCTCTAATTGAAGTCTGATCTATTTTTTGATTTGTTTAATAGTTGTAGTATATAGCAATGCTGACTTTCAGACTGCAGAATTTCTACTCTGAGTCATATGTTTCACACAGTTACCCAAAGTTCCAGGGGAATACTAGGCTTTATATATGGATATATATATAGAAAGAGGGAGCACAACATCTCAAAATCTAGAAATGACAATTACAACTCTAGACTAAACCTGACTGCTATAAGACCCCACAATCTAGGTCCCAATTTTCTTACAAGTATTTTCTAAAAGAGACCATACGATATTTGGTCTTTTGTCTCTGGCTCATTTTGCATCACCTAGTGTCCCCCAGGTTCATTCACCTTGTTGCATGCCTCACGGCTTTGTTCCTTTCTGTAGCCGCACAATATCTGGTTATGTGAAGATACCACAGTTCACCATTCTATTTTTCGGTCACTATATCCTTCCGCCACCTTCATCCATTGGGCATCACATGCACTGTCCAAAGTCAGTATTCCTTGTCTCACATTAGCCTCCTTAGTTGTACAATCATCAGCACTCTCAACTTCAGATAATTTTCATTGCTCTCAAGAGAAAAGTAACCGATAAGTCTTCACCAAAGAGAAAATCCAAATCTCCCCTTAACTCCTGCCCTCACTGCCCCCCAACTATTTATCCCTTGGATTGCTGTGGTTCTATTGATTTTTTCCTTTTAAACATAGACCATAGCATTGGTTTTTAAGTTCAAATATCAAAATAAAATAGAAATAACACAATGTCAAATCACAAACCCGGGAAAGAAAAACATAAATAATAAAAGCACGAAACTACCACAGATATGTTTAATTTGTAAACTAATTACTAAAAATTATTTCTTTATTACAAATGATTACATAATTGCTGATGAACATAATACTTTATATTTCTTTTATGCTTTATTTTCATATTTCCAAAGTTAATCACTTTTTCCATTTGCTTTATTTATTATGGAACTAATAAATTTCCTAAACTTTCTGATACATGTTCAGTATATCTAAATGTGCTTAAATATCAAGCCATGTAAAAGTTTCATTTCTTGGAGTCATTCCTTCTGGGTTGCAAGATTTAGCAAATAATACAAAAAGCTCAGTTAAATTTGAATTTCAAATAAACAACTAACCTATTTATCTAAGAATTAGCATAGTTAGTATAAGGATGTCCCGTGCAAGGTTACACTAAAATTTTGTAATTTATCTGAAAATGAGAATTAACTGGAAATCGTTTATGTTCTTCAGCAACTTCACTTTTCACCACTTATTTCACCTCACTCTTCACAGCCATCCACCTCTGGATGAACGGTTGTTAGTCCTGTCCACCACTGGTGACCAGGAACTTCATTTCACCATCTTCGTGAAAATTCTCTTTACCTCTCTCTTGTCATAAATCTCCTAAATTCTGTATCTGAGTTTTGGTGGATTGAATTATTATACATGTTCTTGATTTTGATCCTCATTCCTGTGGATGTGAGCCCATTATAAATATGATCTCTTGAAGATGTTATTTTAGTTAAGGCATGGCCCAACTGGATAAGGTTAGGTCTTAATCCAGATTACTGGAGTCCTTTATAGACAGAAGAAATTCAGGGCAAGAGAGAAAAAGCAATGGTGGTGAGCTGGAAGCTGGACGTCAATGAACTTGGAAGAGAAAGGGAGGGCTTCCTGTGTGACAGGAAAGCCAAGGATCGCAAGCCAATCAGAATGCTCCTGAACCAGGGAGGAAACAAGACTTTCTAGACTCTAAAACCATAAGCCAACAAATTCTTATTGTATAAACCAAACGCAGTTTGTGGTATTTGTCATAACAGCCCAGAAAACTAAAGCAAATGTTTTCATCTTTCATGATTTATGACATTATATTTTAATTGAAAACAACCACCAGTAGCTTCTTGATGTGAAAAATGGGAGATACATTCTGACAGTCCGCATACTTAATCAATCACTTGATTACTAGTTTGGACATATATAGATATCTAAATGTTTATGCATAATTACTACAGAATTTTAATGTGTTTTTCATTGTCAGTAGGTTTCCCTCCTTTTGTTGAATGTATTTGCCATTTTGATAATTGATCATATAGAGCTATTTTTCTATTTTTTTCACTTTTGAAGCTTTTAAAACTTCTTTCTATCCTTAATATTAAAAAATTAATGATGGTGTTCTCTGGAGTGAATATTGTTTCATTCATTGTGTCTGACAATCAATTAGTTAAGGAAAACCAAAGGTGAATAAAATCCATGTTAGATTAACACAAACGTTAGATATACTGCACAGTATATTATCTGATGATATGAGATTCAGAAGTATTAATTTTAAATTATGGAGTCTATTTTACAAATTAGTTACTTGTATATTTTAACAGCTTGATATACATATAATTCACATACTACATAATTCCCACATTTAAAGTATACAACTCAATGGTTTTCTGTTTATTCACAGATATATGTAACCATTAGCAATGTCAGTTTTAGAACATTTTCATCGCCTCAAAAGGTAACCTGTACCCTTTAGTAATCACCTCCCTATACCTGTCTCTCACCCCATCCCAATCCTAAACTACACATAATCTAATTTCTGTCTATAATTTCCTATTTTAGGCTTTAATATGAGTGGAATCACATTCTTTGTGGTGTTTTATAACTGGCTTCTTTCACTTAGCATAGTATTTTCAGGATTCAATTTTGCTATGCCATATGTCAGTATTTAATTCTTTTTATGGCCAAATAATCTTTCATTTTATGCATATTTTTAGCCTTTCATCCATTGCTAGATGTACTAGTTTGAAATTGTATGCACTCCAGAAAAGCCATGTTCATTTCCAAATCCAATCTTGTAGGGGCAGACATATTGTTTAGGGTAGAAACCTTTGATTTTCTTAAGGTGAGACCTCATCAAGAGCTTTTGTGTCTATTAGGTCTTTAGGTGGAAATGTAATCTAAGGTTCCTCTCATTGTTTTGTTTCTATTATTTTCTTTTATTATTTGATTAGATTGTTTCCATGGAGATTGACCCACTCAATTGTGGATGTGACCTTTGTTCAGATTACTTCCATGGTGATCTGGCACACCCAATTACGGGTGTGATCTTTTAATTATATGGAGATGTGACCCTGCCTATTCAAGGTGGGTCTTGATTAGTTTTCTGGAATCCTTTAAAAGGTGAGACATTTTGGTAAAAACACAGTTGTTTCAAAGGTGACACAGTGAAAGATGTTTGGAGACATTGAAAGAAAGTGCCCCTGGGGAAGCTGCTTGAAACCAGATTTCAAAGGACCAACAGACACCAGCCATGTTCCTTCCCATGTGACAGAAATCAGCCTTTCTCTGGATGCCTTAGTTTGGACATTTTTATGGTCTTAGAACTGTAAAATTGTAACTCAACAAATAAATTCCCTTTATAAAACCCAATCCATCTCTGGTATATTGCATTCTGGCAGCATTAGCAAGCTAAAACAGATTTTGGTACCAGGAGAGGGGTGCTGCAGTTTGCAAATACCAGATATGATGGACCAGCTTTTCACATGAATGAGGGAAGATTCTGGAAGAGTTGTGAGGATCTTGATAAAGGCCTATAATGCTTTATAGAGATGGTTGATACAAATGTGGATGCTAACAATACCTCCAAAAAGGCTTTAGACGGAAATGACAAACATGTCATTGCAAACTGGAAGGAAAGCAATCCTCATTTTAAAGTAGCAGAGAATTTGGCAAAATTGAGTAATGCCAATTTTGATGAAAGTGAGAATTCAAAGTGGTTGACCCATGATAATTAGCTGAGGAAATTTCCAAACTAAATGTGGAAAAATGCAGCCTGGTTGTTCCTTGAAACTTATAGTAAAATGTGATAGGAAGGAGAACAGTTGAGAACAGAACTTCCAGAAAGTGAGATCCCAGCAGTTAGTGCCCCATGTGAAGATTTCTTTAAATGAAGCCAGTCAGTTATTTAAGAAAAAAGCCAGAATTGGAAATGAAGCTATCCAGAAAGGGTTTATAAAAAGTCCTATTATCAGATGGGTGTGATCCAAGTATACTACATAGAAAACTGACAAGTTACTTGCAAGGTATGCATAAATGAAACCACTGCCAGTCTGTACCAAAAAGGACAGAACAGGGATACATTAAAGGAAAAACTTACTTCAAAAGCAGAACCATGGAAACTAATGTCTGAAGCCAAAAAACATTCAGGTCAGGAGAGTGGACCCACCAATCAACTTGGGAATGGTGAGTTTGCCCCTAAAGCAGAGGGTGGGCCTTCTGTCTCAATGTTCAGGAAGGGTTCTAGTGTTCCAGGCGCAGTGCATTCCCTAGGGATTGCAGGGAGCCTTTGCCCCACTGTTCTGAGGGTGTTGAACATGTGAACCAGAGATGGAAGAGAGACCAGGTGCTGCCCCAATTCTTGCAGAGGGTGGAGCTGAGAAAAAGATGGTTTCCCCAATGCCCCCAATGTTGTAACCATCATCACAGTGTTTAGAGAGAACAGGGTCACTGTGTAAGCATTTAGAGAGGGTGGGATTGCTGGTCTATCAAGCCCTGAGGATAAATGTCTTTTAGACTTTGAAATCTAATGGAGTATGTCCTGCAGGTTTTTGGAACTATTCAGGTCCAATGACCCTGTTTTCCTTTTGATTTCTCCTTATAGCAATGGGAACAATGACTTTTCCTACTTTGTGTATTGGAAGGAGATTACCTGCTCTGAGTTTCACAGGTCAAAAGCCAGAGAATTTTTGTCTTAGGAGGGACCAAGCCTGTAACTGACTTTTATGAGATTTGTACTATTTTTTACTTAGTATTATATTTGTATTGTTACTGAAATTATTTTAGGCTTTTGTGATATTGTGATGGAATGAATCTATTTTGGATATTGAAAAAATATGTCTTTGGGGGGTCCAAAGGGTTAAATGTACTGATTTGAAACTGTTATGTACCCTAGAAAAACCATGTTCTTTCCTAATCCAATCTTGTGGGAGCAGACCTATTGTTCAGAGTGGAAGCTTTTGACTACATTGTTTCCATGGAGATTGACCTGCTCAATTGTCAGTGTAGACCTTATGATTAGATGGATATATGACCCTGCCCATTCAAAGTGGCTTTTGATTAATTTACTGGGGTCCTTTAAATGGGGAAAATTTTTGCAGAAAACCCAGGTGCTTCAGAGCTGAAATAGACAAAGAAGTTTGGAAATGCAGAAAGAATATGCCCCCAGGGAAGCTGTTTGAAACCAGAGGTCAAAGGACCAGTGATGCCAGCCATGTACTTTCCTATGTAACAGACATTGGCCTTTCTTGGGTCAAGGCATAGAAATATAATTGATTTTTGCATGTTGATTTTATATCCTGTAAACTTTCTGAACTTATTTATTACTTCCAATAGCTTTATAGTGTATTGTAGAGGGTTTTCTATATACAGCATCATGTCAGCTATAAATAGAGGTAGTTTTAACTTCTTCCTTTCCAATCTGTTTTTTTTTTTTTTTTTCTAATTGCACTGGCTAGGACCTCCAGTACAATGTTGAATAGGAGTGGCGAGGTAGATATATTTGTCTTGTTCTTGATTTTGGAGGGAGATCACCCAGTCTTTCACCATTAAGTATGATGTTAGCTGTGGGTTTTTCATAGATGATCTTTATCTGAATGAGAAAGCTCCCTTCTATTCACAGATTTTTTTACCCTTTGTATTATGAAAGAGTGCTGGATTTTGTCACTGTTTTTCAACATTTGTTGAGCTGATCATATGATTTTTGTTTTTGTATTCAGTTTATGTGATGCATTACATTAATTCATTTTCAGATATTAAACCAACATGCATTACTGGATAAATCTTGCTCATGTTATATAATTCTCTTTATATATTGCTGTATTTAGTTTGCTCATATTTAGTTGAGGACTTCTCTCAATATATATATATATATATATATATATATATTTTTTTTTTTTTTTTTTTTTTTGCATGGGCAGGCACCAGGAATGAAACCTGGGTCTCCAGCACGGCAGGTGAGAACTCTGTCTGCTGAGCCACTGTGGTCTGCCCTTTTTCCATTCTTATAAGCTTTCTTTTCTTGTTATGTTTGTCTGGTTTTGAAATCAGAGTAATATTGGCCTCACAAAATGGAGCTTTTCTTTTTCTTTTGGAAGATTTTATTAAAAATTGGTATGAATTCTTCTTTAAATGTTTCATAGAATTTAGTGGTGATGCCATCTGGGCCTGCGCTTTTCTTTGTGGTTTGATATTTGATTCCTGATTCAATCTCTTTCTTTGCTATAGGTCTATTTAAATGTCTACTTTCTCCTAATGTAGTTATGGCAATGTGTCTTTCTAAGAATTTTATACATTTTTCTCTAAGTTATGTAATTTGATGGTGTACAATTGTTCATAGTATTCCTTTCTAATCCTTTACTATTTTTGTAAGATGAGTAGTAATGTCCATTTTTCAGTTCTGATCCTTGTAATTTTATTTCCCCTCTCTCATTTTTCTTGGTCAAAGAAGCTAAGGGTTTGTCACTTTTATTGATGTTCTCAAAGAACCAGCTTTTGCTCTCATTGATTTTTTCTATTGTTTTTCTTTCCTCTGTGTAATTAATTTCCATTACAGTATTTAGTATTCCCTTCTTCAGCTTGATTTAGGTTGAGTATTTTATTATTCTTCCAGCATATTAAGGTATAAGTGTATGTTATTAATTTAAGATCTTTCTTTTTCCTATATACATATTTAGAGCTATAAATTTCCCTTTCAGCATTGCTTTAGCTGAGTCCCATAAACTCTGTTTTGTGAGTCTTCATAACAAATTTCTTATTTCTCTTTTGATTTCTTCTTTGATATAGTGGTTATTTAGGAGTGTTGTTTAAGTTTCAACATATTTGATACTTTTTCAAATTTTCTCTGTTACTGATTTCTAACTTTCTTTTGTTTTGATTGGAGAGCATACTTTTTATTATTTATGTCCTCTTAAATTTATTGAGATTTGTTGAAGGGATAATTCAGCATTGGAAGCACTTCATTTTCTCCTTCCTTAGCTCACCCAGGAACTAGAACAAAATGCACACTCTTAATCACCAAAGGCCTAGACTACCGTAAATATTAATAGGTTTTGATGGGTGGTTCTTGACGCCCTCCCTAGGATGAACTGGCAAGCCCTGCATATCAGAGTCATGATTTATCTTGACTGTAACTGGACTTATGAAGTGCCCTTTGTTAAATATTTTCTTTGTATCTTTTCCATAGCTTGCTAAACATAAAACCTGCTATTTTGAAACAGACCTAATCAGAAAGACTCCATATAACTTCTTGTGACTTGAGTCCCATCTAGGTATACATTTTTCTCCATAATCAGTTCTCAGTTCAGAGAGATGTTTCATTCTCCCAATAAGAGTGTAACTCCCAACACCACTGGTTGGAATATGCTCTGGGGGTACCAACAAATGCCTCCATATAGCATATATACTTCTTGAAAGTTATTTGTCATCTAAGTCATTCTCTTGCCGTTAACTATTGGTACATAACTTTGTTGTACCAATAACTTTTATGGTTCTAACTATTGCAAATAGAAGCAGAGAATGGTCATTTAAGTCTCTAAACTACAGTTATTATAAAGCTGTAATGTTTAATAAAACTTAGAAGAAGCATCCATACTGCCCTTCTCTCACTTCCCAGGCCTATCACCAACAGCCTTCCTTCCACTGTGGGAATAACTGTACCCCACTTCATGCAATCAAGTTATATATATATATATATATATATCTTGATATTTTGAGATAAACGTGAAACCAATCAGGTTGGAGTTAAAGTAATTTAGAACACAGGGGTATGGAAGACACTGTCTATATTTTAGAAATGCACATACTCTTTGAGACCAAGGGAAGATAGATTTATTTGGTTTGGAACTGAACTTTTCTCTAGCACATAATCTAATTCAACCTGTCTTTACAGCTCATGGAACAATTGAAACACAGGGAGCCCAGAATACGAATGAGGGCCTTTAATCCTGTATAGCTTTGAGTAATGCCTGGCTATTTCCCAGAGTATATTAAGCCCATAATCAAAAAGTATTAGCAAAGTCCCTTGAAGGATGGAGGGAAAATATGGAACTATTAAACGTTAGCATCAGGGAATCCCCTGATACTGTGTCAAATTTTAGGGATACCCAAAGCAATAGACTGTGCCCTTGATCTTGAGGTTTACTCTTGTGAAGCTTATGTAGGTAGTGGAGAAGCTTAGCCTGCCTATAGGTATGCCTAAGATTTACTACTGGAGGACCTGTTTTGTTGCTCAGATGTAGCCTCACTCTAAGCTCAACTCTGCAAGTGAAATTATTGCCCTTCCCCCTACATGGGACATGACATTCAGAGATGAAAGTCTCCCTGGCAGTATGGGAGATGATTCCCAGGGATGAGTCTGGCCTTGGCAGTGTGGGATCAACAATTCTATCCTGACCAAGAGGGGGAAGATAAGTGTAACTAATAAAATATCAGTGGCAGAGAGAGTTCTAATAGAGTTGAGAAACTACTCTGGAGGTTGCTCTTATGCAAGCTTCAATTAGACCTTGCTACCTATCATAACCTGCCAAATCCCAACCAGGACCATTTCAGCCAATCCTAAAGAACACCTAGGACAATATTTAAGATTATACAAAGGTTTTATACACTAGAGTAACTTTCCAGAAACCCACAACCTCCAGATGGGTTCCTGGTCCAGATAAGTCCTGAAACCTAGTGGGCCCAGCCTCTCCAGAACATCAGATATTTCCATCTTCCTACTGCATATTATTGACAGGCCCTTCCAACATGAAAAATGTAGAAGGGCCATAGCCCAAACACCCCTAAAGAGAGGGATAGAAAGAGCAGAGGTGATTGCAGCGTTATACAAAAGATAGGATTTAACAAATGAATATGAATGCTGAATCATTAAATTGATATCACTTTTAGGCTCTAGTATCTTAGAGCAGCTAGAAGTAAAAACCTGAAGTTGTGGAATTGTAACCTATTCAAACTTTGAAATATCTTCTACAACTAATTGTGGGGCTGTGCTTTGAAATTCATGCTTTTTTTTTTTTTGCATATATGTTATTTTTCTCAAAAAAAGAAGGAAAAAAAGTCGGTTGTGATGATAAAAAAAAAATTATGCCTTCTAGCCTCCTATATTCTGGAGGACCTAGAAGGAAAAATCTGAGAGGATCGTATGGTAGCCCATGACAAACTCTGAGATCTCTCCTGTAACTACTTGTTGAAGAGTGCTTTGAAAACTATTGCTTTTTTATTTCTTTGCTTTGTATTGATGTTATATTATACAATTGAAAATGTTACAAAAATGTCCATCTTCTTCTGTGTTCTGCCTTATGGGATGAAATATTTTAGTTTGGCAGGAATAATTTTAAATATAAAATAAAAGGTATTTTTCCTAATGAGCTGTTTGCTGTGTGGATCAGCAAATGCAATCAAACCTACCTCTATTTAGTTGTTCCTTATAGGGTGCATATCCAAGTTTTCTGAGCCATTTGAAGCTGGGGAAAATTAGTCTTTGTGATAGTTATAGGTTCAGTGCATATAGCCAGCAATGGAATACGTTTGTGTTTGAGGTGATATCCAACCTCATATATTAATATTAGCAAATCTACACATCAAATACCATCCCTTGACACTGTTTTAATTTGAGGGTAAATCATATTATTAATTATATTTGTGAAATGTATTGCTGTAAATATAAAAATGCATAAAAATTTTAATGAATTCTGCATAAAATATTTACAATCTAATACACATCAAACTTTTTTTTACAGTTTAAAAATCACATTTAGTACAATTTGAATTAAACAAAAGCAGAATCTATCTTTTTGTATTGCTTGTGTATTAGTTTGTTAATGCTGCCAGAACACAATATACCAGAAATGGAAAGGCTTTTAAAAAGTGAATTTATATTAAGTTACAAGTTTGCAATTCTAAGGCCATAAAAAATGTCCAAACTATGGCATCCAGAAAAAGATACCTGCACTCAAGACAAGCCAGTGCTGTCTGGAATACCTCTGTCATCTGGGAAGGCATGGGGCTGGGACCTGCTATTCCCTTGTGTATTAGTCAGGGTTCTCTAGAGAAACAGAATCAACAGGGAACACTCGCAAATATAAAATTTATAAAAGAGTCTCTCGTGACCATGGGAACACAGAGTCCAAAATCCGCAGAGTAGGCTGTGAAGCTGACGATTCCAGTGGAGGGTCTGGATGAACTCCACAGGAGAGTTCATCCGAAACTGGAAGAACCTGTCTCTTCTGAATCCTCCTTATAAGGCTTTCAGTGATCAGATTAAGCATCACTCATTGCAGAAGACAATCCCCTTTGGCTGATTACAAATGGAACCAGCTGTGGATGCAGCTGACATGATCATGATTTAATTCTATGAAATGTCCTCATTGCAACAGACAAGCCAGCACTTGCCCAACCACCACTTGGCCAAGTTGACACATGAACCTGACCATGACAGTCCACCCCTTGTCAACTTGGGAACTATATATACCACTTTAAACCATACCTAATTTCTAAATAAAAAACAATAAAACACAGAATTTTTTTTCTTTCACCTAACAATACTCAGCTGTCCTGCATATAAGTGAAAACACATTAAATCTCTCCAGAATAGGGTGCAAATCCTTGGAAAATATTCATTCTTAAACTTGATATCTTTCAACTTAACACGGATAAAACAGCATTACATTCCTTGTTTCTGTAACTGATTGCGTGGTCAAAGTTCATATTTATCACTACCTTTTTCCACTACCCATTCCATGTTACCTTTACCCTCAGCAAGCTCTTCAGCTGGATGTGGTTCTTTTCCTGGTGGGGTGACCCAAACCTTCATTCCTGAAGTTTCAGAGCCAGTGGTAGTTCTGCCTGGATTGGGTTGTTGCAGTTTTCCATTGATTTTAATCACATGGCATGGTAGTACTAAAAGACGCCCTAAGGGGTCTCCTATATTCAAGAAAACTCTTCTTTACTTCTATTATGTAGTTGCAGTCCTACTTCCCCCTGATAGTCAGGGTCGATCACCCCAGACAATAAAGTAATCCTCTTCTTGGCTTGTTGATCCAGTGGCATAAGTAGCTCAAAGTGACCAGGTGGCAGTCTTAACTTTCAGTTCAGTGGAATCATTGTTGCTTCTCCTGGAGAAAGTACTCCCCATTTTGGAACTAAAATCTGTAGACCAGCAGAACTCAGGGTCACAGGGACAGGAAGCAAAAATTTTCCTAGTGGATCACTAGGGGTAATAGTGAGTGGTACCACACCCATTTCCACCCCTTGGTTCCTGGACCCATGGATCCTGGCTATGGGAGAAACAGCACCATACAGCGGACGCTGATTCAGAGCATACACAGCTTCCTGGAGAACATTACCCCAGCCTTTCAAGTGTTTGCCACCTAG
>PVIY010004960.1:0-51399 GCA_004026745.1 Myrmecophaga tridactyla
AATTCTCTTTTTGATGCCTCCTCCTCTCCCATTCTTCCCAGACTCCAGGGTAAACACCAACCTCTAGAAATGACCCTTGGCCCCTCCCTTTCCTCAATCCCACATCCACTCCAAAAGCAAATCTTGCTGCCTCTGCTTCCAAGATATCCCCCAAGCTGTCCAACACCACCCAGGGACAAGCCGGCCCTCTCATGGTGACCAGCAGAAGGGGTCCCAGGGCTTCCTGCTGTGTTGTCCCTGCATCATGGACCCCATCCACCCAGCAACTGCAGGAAAACTTGAAATCATCCCTCTGGTCCTATAACAAACTGACATAAAAACTGTAATCTTCCCTTGCAGTCCCTGCCCCTGACTTTTCCATCCCACCTCTCCAGCCTCCACTCCAGGCTGCCCCTGGTTCCCTGTGGCACAGCCCCTGCCCCACTTTCTCTCTGTGGGAACCAACCTCATGGCCAATTCTGCTCCCACAGTGCCCCCCTGATATGCAAAATCATCTCAGGAACACTAACTTGGGATGGGCCCTGTGGAATGGTAGACAGCCAGGGCAGGGGACTGGGGTTTAGAAAGGCCATGAAGGACCAAAACCTGCAGAGAAGCCTAAGGAGGGGTCACTGTGGTGAGGGAAATCTCAGGGATCACAAGGGGATCACAGCTGCTTCTGATGATGCTAATAGTTCTAAGACCTGAGAGTAGCTGCATCTGACCCCCTGAGGCTCCATGTCCATGGGTTCTCCTTACACTAATGTCCTCGTTCACAGAGGGGATGCTGGGTCTGTCCTCTGCTCAGTGACCTATGACCTGAACACTGACCTCAGCTGTCATCATGGAAAGGTCTCTTTCTCTGAGTCACAGAGTGTGGCCTTAGGGACACACCTTGAGAGATGTGACATCAAAACACTACATAGGGACATCGTGTCCTTCAGTGAATGGGATGGAGCCTGCACACCTGAATCTAATAGGAGTGAGGTGGAGGCATTAGGAGTCTGGGGTGAGAAAGTCCTGAGGACAATTTTTCAAAACCTCCACCCACCACTCATGTCACATTTCCAGCCCTGTGGTCCCTGGACTGAGTGCAGGAAAGTGCTGTTGGTGCTTTGGTAATTGCTCCCAGTGAGGGCTCATGGAGCTGCAGGGAAGGTCTAGCTCTAGGGCAGGGAATGGGGCTTTCTCTTCAGCAGCTTAGAGGACCCATTTCTTTTTATAGATTTCCTTTCAGGCCCTATCCTGGAAGCAGCCAAGATCCAAGCATAGAACACAATGATGAAGTGGGAGGACAACCAGTCAAAGGTCATCAGGCTGGGAGGCAGGTGTGGTTTGGAGCTGAGGAAGGGAATGTGTGTCCTTGGATCCCATAATGGTCATCAGGGAACCCCCACCACTGAGCCTTGTCTCCACTTCAATGGTTCTGTCCTCCAGGAGCCATGTGTCAGGTGTGAGCAAACCCAGCATTTCTTCACAGTCTTTCCCTCTCTCAGAGGGCTCTACCTGTTGTTAAAGTCATGAATTACATTAAACATTATTCTAGGAATTAATGACACAAAAGAAGACAAGAATTAAAATAGGAAAGTTTACAGAGGAAGGCCCAAAACACAAATCTTTACACTGATGACCTTCTGAGTTGTAACAATTCAGAGGACCAGGGGGAAAGGGTAGAGAGAGTGAGGCCATAAGGATGGTGGCTCATCATTCCCAGAGGAACTCACTGGGCATGTGTGCAGGGCATCCCCAGATCAAAGGCCCAGTGAACAATATGAGGAGGTCAGAATATATCTCACAGTTCTCCCCATGTGGGAGAGACCACAATTTTTCTTTTTTTGTGAGATTTTTTCCATGGTCAGTGGTTTCACAAAATTACTGGAGTTAGCCCCCTCTATATTCCTAACAAACTTATCAAGGATCTCAATAAATATGCATTTGTGTAGTTAATATCTACCAACATCTATCATGTCAATGAAAAATAAAGCAAATTAAAATATTTCCCTACAAATTACGTTATAAATACCAACACTAATCCAATCACATCTAAGCATAAACAGCATGTACTTATAAAAATTACTTATATTTTCTGGAATTAATAAAAATTACTGTGAAATCTGAGGTTGTTTAGATTTTTGAAAAGCTCTACAATGTCTGGCTTAAGAAGACCATTGGATTCTTTTGTCCAATTCTGGATTTCTGTCAGTTGGGTTGAAGTTCATGAAGAAAACCTAGTTTTCTAGGTTTTGGACCTCGTTTTGGAGGTCTCATTAACAAAGACAGAGAAGTCATGGACAGAGAACACAGCCTAAGGAAGAAGTGGAGCCAGGAGCCAGGCTTGGCTCAGGACCATGGTCGGAGATCAGAGAAAGCTGGTTTGGGACAGAGCAGTGGTTGGTCACAGAATTGTCCCCAGGTCAGAAAGTAAACTAAGGACTGGGTGAGAGGAGAGAAGGTGAAAAGGCAGCACCAAATGCTCATTTTCCTCACACTTTTTACCTAAAAAATTTGGCAGTGCTTTCTCACAAGAGGTGTTAACTGTGGATTCTATTTTTTTAAGCCACTTGTTTATGGAGGGTGGAAGATGTGCCCTTGATGACCCCTGTGAGCCCCAGACCTGCACAGTCCACCCTTTGAATGCAAGCAGGACTTGTGTTTTCTATGTTTTTTTAATGTGATTGTATTGAGAATGTATTCACATACCACATAATAGTTGAAAGTGTACAGTCAATAGTTCACAGCATCACTATATTGCTGTGCATTGATCACCAAAATTGTGCCATTTCTTTCTAACTAATGAAACATGGCAACAACAATGGGGCATCTCTCCCTTTATTAGCTTATGATATATAACAAAGGTGATGGGATGCCATTTCCAGAATTATGTTTCATTTAATAAGACTTTCCTAGCTAATTGCAGGAAAATTCTTTCTTACTGGTCCTGAGGAAGCAAATAGCCATGCTGTGAACTTCCCTTATGGAGGGTGAATATGGCTGGGAGATGCTTGCAACTTTCAGGAACAGAGGGACACTGGCAGCCCCCAGTTCACAAAAGCCAGGGATCCCTTGTGCCATTGCCTGCCCTGAGCATGAATCCCCCCAAAAAGGGAGGTGATGGAATTAAACCATCCCCAATCATTGGAAGATTTGGAATGCCACTGAAAATTGATGTTGTTGGATTGCCAAATGTTGGTTTTCTCCTCTGAGTTCAACCACTGCTGAATTTATTTGGCATAATTTTGTGCCAGGGAGTTAATGATGGACAGGATGTAGTAACACCATAACAACGACCAACTTCTAAAACATCCAAGATAACCAGTTTTCTTCCTGGTGAGTACCCAATTTGACTTTGTGGTGAAGCTTTTGCCACTGAGCTTCCAGGTATTTGTGGAATGGCTTCTGCAGAGAAGGACCTATGCCAGGAACAGCACTGATGAAAGCCACCATCTTCTCCACTTTGTGTTGGCTGAATGCTATTATAATGAAAATTTTCTGGATATGCATTTTAATTATTGTTTTTCTAATTAGAGCTGTCCCAAAGAAGGTCCAAAAAGGTTCAGGAAAGTGTCCACATGTTATTCCAGCCAGATCAAATGGGGGATTTGAAATTGAAACATTGGCCAAAATTCCCAAAATAATCAATCTTCTGTACTAGGTTTTGAACTGCAGCTTAGTTTTGGAGGCAAAGTCTTGTGCAGCCTCTGCATGTTCTAGCATCTCTTTGAATTCCTGATACACTTCATCATCTGGTTCAGCACCTGAGAGGTGAGCATATGGAAACAGCTCTGTCATTGCTGTACCAGTACTGCAAATACTGGCCTCAATTGGAACTTTTGAGATAATGTTCCACAAAGAAATGGCTCATTCAATGCCCACTTCATCTGGACAAATAATCTGGTTGGGATAGTGCATTCAGAGAAATTCACTGAATTGTATTCATAAGCAGCTAATGTAACTTAAGTTATATGTGGACCCAGATAAAGCAAGATGTTGTACAGCCTTGCTCCAAGTCCAACCAAGACAAAATTCCTAAACCTATCCAGTAGGCATATAAAATAAATTTTCTCTGTATGTTGCACATACTAGTGATGTGCTCCTTCAACATAATACATAGTTATAAGCATGGCAAGCAGAAGTAAAGGAGATACTACAATGCTCTGATTATGCCATAATTTTGAGGTCCATTCCTTTAAGATTACTAAGATTTTCAGAGAAAAATACAGCAAGGTAATGAGTGGCTGTCACCACAGGACAATATTCTGCCTGTTGTCCTGACCCCTTCTCCTCTTCTTATTCAGAGAAGAGTGATCTGTGAAGTTTCCATTATGTTGCTCCTTGCTTATTCCTACACATCTCTGGTCATATTTTTTCCATTTTCTGCCACTTCATAAAGCAGTAATTCTTGTGGATCTTCCTGCTCTGACCTCCAGATTCTTCAGATCACAGCATCCTGGCAGCAGCTCCTGATCAACTTACATCTGTCACCAGGCTTTGGTCAACAGGAACTTGCATGTGTCACTTCCAGTCTGGGCAAGTGTAGGATCTTTAAGTGCCCACAGCTGCTTCTGTCTGCTGGAGAGGCTGGAACATGGGCTCTCATCCATCAAAAGTCCCTAATCAAAAACTCTGATCAGTGATCTCACACTGGGTCTTAGGGAAGTGGATTTTTATGTCCCTTTCAAGCACCAATAAGCTACATCAGGGGCAGATCCTACTGCTGCTTGCAGCAAGAATAGGGGCTGAGTGAATGCAATTTATCCATTATGTGGAGAAAACAGTTAACTAGTGTTTTAGTTTGTTAAGGCTGCCAGAATGCAATATACCAGAAATTGACTAGCTTTTAAAAAGGAAATTCATTAAGTTACAAGTTTACAGTTCTAAGGCCACAAAAATGTCCAAACTAAGGAATCCAGATAAAGATACCTTGACTCAAGAAAGGCCAATGTCTGTCACATGGGAAGGCGTGGGGTTGGAATGTGATGGTCCTTATCCTGGTCCCTTTACTTCCAGCTTCTGATGCCAGTAATTTCCTCTCTAAGTATCTGTAGGCCTACCCTTAACTCCTCTGGGACACAACTGTATGTTCTGCCTTGCTTAGCATTTCATGGGAAGATACATGGTGATGTCTGCTGAGCTCTGCAACTCCAAACATCCACTTCTAGGCTTCTGCTCTCTCTGTTGGCACTCTAAGCTTCTCCAAATGCCTGCATCTCTGTTGGCTCTGAAGCAACCGTGTTTTATCCAAAATGTTTCCCCTCTTAAAAGACTCTAGTAATCTAATCAAGACTCACCTTGAATGGTCAGAGTCTATCTCCATCTAATCAAAAGGTCACACCCACAATTAATTGGGTCAGTCTTCATGGAAAGAGCCCATCATACAATATTGAATCAAGATTAAAGGACATGGCTTTTCTGGAGTACACAACACTTTGAAACCAGCACGACTGGTATTTAATTGTAATTTGCCAGTCTCTTCTTCCTGCTATTCTCTGGATGCTGTACAGTGTTCTTCTGGATTATGGAGTATTGAAGTAGTTGATTTAGACAGTTCATATCTGTTTAATAGTTTTACCAGTGGAAGGGCTCATTCTTGAAGCTTCCTACTCAGTTGTATTCCCATAATCTTACCATTATTTCTTTAGTTGTTTTTTCTTTTTAATATTTTTTTAAATTGTGGGAACATATATATAATATTTAACTTCCTACCCACTCCTGTAAAAAAGCCAGAGACCCCATCATAAACAGTAATGAAATGAGATGTACCAAGGAGCTTAAAAGCATATTCATTCCCACTTGCATCTCCAGTTAGAATGCTGCTGGCCTACATGTTGACCTAAACTTGAGATTTGGGAAAGGTTTAAAGAGGGCAATACCTGAGAAGCCCTAGTAGTTCATGCTCTGGAGAGAGGAAATTCTAAATTAATCCAACTGAGATTTCATCTGCTTCCAGGTTATTTAAAATGGGCTAAGACCAGAGAGCAGCTGACATCCTGCTGGCCTGATGCTCCTTGTCCAAGAGTCCCCATCAGACTGGCTTCTTTGTCTGCAGGGAAGAGGACTCTGGGTGTGTCCTCTGCACCTGTTACCTCTGTGCAACCTGGAACCCTGGAACTGATCTCCCCTCCTTCCAGAGGAACCATCTTCTCACTTCAAGAAGAGACTTGGTTTAAAAGTATTACTGGAAAGAGATGTGGGATCAAAATATTAAATAGGGTCACTTGATCACACTATAAATGAGGAAATGCATGTGAACCTGGGTGCTGGCAAAATGGGAGGGTAAACACTGTGGAGTGAGAGTGACCTGGACACAGACGTGCAGACCTGGGCCCTACACAAAGCCAGCAGGACACCTGCAGATGCCTCATGAGCTGCTCAAGTGAGGACTGTTTTGCACAGGGGGAATTTCTTCATAGGGACATGGGGTTTTGATTTCTGTTCAAAGTATTAGAGGACACCCATTATTGTTAAAGACTTCTGTCTCTTGCAATGATAGTTTTTTGTGGGGTGGGTGGCCCAGAAATCCAGCCTAGGTATCCTGCATGGAAGGCAAGCATTGTACCACTGAACCACCCATGCACCCACAATGTTTATTTTAAATTGGGCTTGTAGAGGTAGTAAACCTTCTGAGCACAGAGAGCAATAAAGAAGTGTTAGATCAATGACAAGTTCATTTGCCATTAGTTTGGGGTGTGGAGATGGAACCTATGGTTTAGGTCTTACCCAGGAGAGGTGCCTGGAGAGGTGCCAGAGAAAGCCCATCACGAGGACCCTGGTTCTCTGCTTTGTCCTACAGGAACCACACTTCAAGTTTCCCTTGCTTTATATTTCTTTACACTCTTTGCCTCATGGAATGGATCTATGTACTGCTAACATCATGACTCATATTTAAAATTTATTCTCTGAAATTTATACCAAAAAATAAAGCAGTGAAAATAGTTAGAATGAGCAATAGTTAAACTTTTTACAAAAATATGTATTTTATACTACTGATTGGTTTAGTTTGAAACCCTCAGGAAACTGAAGTAATGAAATGATTGAGGGTGGAAGTGCTGGTTCCTCCCACTATCCTGGGACCCCCACAACTACCTGAGGAGGGCCTGCTAAGACCCCTAACCAGGTACAGTGAAAGGAGGAGAAACTCTCAGCAAACCTCTCACCTACTGAGATAGCCAGTCTTTTTTTGCGAGCTTCCCTCCTAGATGTGCAGATCTCAAACTCTTAGGTGTCAGGACCTTGTCATGGTTTCAATGTTTGTAAAATCTCTTAATACAAGGAATATCTATTGATATTTACCCCCTTAATTGAAAAGGAAAAGTAACATTGATTTTTCAGTTACTTTATAAACATCAATCTTTAAGACTTATATCTAAAAATAAGTAATACACTTTTATGAAAATTTGTTCTGTCTTCCAAAATAAAGAAAATATTAGCATGGAGTGTGGCATGTTTAGATTTTTCAATCTCTTTAATGTCAGGCCAATACAATCAGTTGGCTACCCATGTCCCCTTCTTATTTCAGTCAATTACATGATGTGCATTTGGCTGAAGAAGATGAGGAAAATGGCCCACGCAAGCACGTCCCTGTGACTTTCTCATTGAAGGACAGAGCAGCCTTTTGTACTGACATGTCCTAGGAAGGAAGTGAAGGATGGTGCCAGACATGGTTTCAGGAGAGTGGTCAGCGATCAGAGGGGAAGGCTAGTCCAGGACAGCAGGGAGTCGGCACAGAACTGTCCCCCATTTCAGATGACCAGGATAGAAGGATTGGGTGTGGGAGCACACAGAAAGGACAGAGTCCAAGTATACTTGTTCTCACTGTTTCTTCAGGAAATTTGCTGAACTTTTCACAACAGACATTAAAATGGATTTAAACAGGGAAAACATTCTGTTTTCTGGACTGCGGAGGGTCAACTCTTTGCTTGCCCCAGTGATTTACCCCCTTGCATGACTCCCCACTAACATGAGAGCAGAACCTATGATCTGTTTTTAATCAATAAAATATGGGAAATTGGTGGGAAGCCTCTCTCTTGATGACTTGGCAGAGCTGATGCATGGGACAAGACCTCATGAGTACCCATGTTTATAAGACCCTCATAGTGACCTGAAAAGGGAGCTTCTCATGCTGGCCCTGCAGAAGCAAAGGGCCCTGCTGGGAACTTCCCCTGGGAGGAGGCCCCATAGCTGGGAGCTGAGGCCCCCAGGAGCAGAGGGAGACTGACAGCCCACAGTGCACACAAACTAGGGCTCCCACACAGCAGTGAGGAAATAGTCCTGCCTGGGAGGTGGAGGCAGAATCCTCCCAGCCAGCCTTCAGGAGAGGGTGGAGTTGCCCACCACCTGGACTCCAGCCCAGCAGGAGTCTGAGCAGAGAATCCAGGAAGCAGAACTCAGAACCCTGACCAGGTGAGGACAAGACATAGTATTTGGTTGGGGAGGACATGGTTATATTTGTGGGAATTAGTTATTCAGCAAGAGGCTACTACTGTACAAACCACCTGGACCCTTCTTGACACCAAGAGGGAGATGAGGTGGAGAAGGAGGGGGTTCTGGGTCACTGGGTCTGAGGACAAGAGCCCAGACAAGGGCTGTAGAGAGGACATCACAGAGCAGGGGTCCCTGTAGCACCTCAGGCTTCATGAGACACCGTCCGTCTCCTGTTCTTGCCACTGAAGAGTACCAGCAAACCTGCAGCCTCAGGCCAAGTGAGAGGAAAGAAAAAGATTTTATTTTAGTTTTCCAAAGTCAAGAATCTTGGGTGTAGGCTTCTCTTTTCAAGTACATTTTACAGAGCAATAATGTTTAGGGTGGGTTTGACTATTAAAGCATCTGCAGCCCTGCTGATGAACAGAAGAGGCAGCTGTTCATAAACTCAGAGGATTTGGTCTCATTTCCCCATGAATTTGCACCTCTATGGAAAGGACCACTGCCTGCATATGATGCAAAGTGATAATCTTGTGCTTAGGTTGGAGGCCACAGATGCTCAGAGAGAACATGCTCCTAGATTTGGAACCAGAGAAGCAAGGAGGAATCCCCGAGGGCCAAGTACTGACATAACTCATCAGCAGTTTTGGGGTTGTACCCAGGCAGTGTTGGTACCAGGACACAAGATTAGAAGCCCCAATGTCACTGCTGCTTCCAGCACAGGAGATGGTGACCATCTGTCCTGGAGCCCCAGACACTAAGGGAGGCTGAGCCAGGACAGACTGAACCTAGGACCCTGTAAAGAAAGAGAAAGAATTGAGTACAGGACCAGGTTCCAGATGGGCCACAGGAGAGGAGTAGAGGAAGGGGTCCCCCATTATCCCATAGCAGGGTATCCCACCTGTTCAATGAACCAAGACATGGTGGGGACCCAGAGCTCTGCCCACTGAGACCCACAAGTGGGCAGGGCAGCCTCAGGGCCTTTATCCTCAGGCAGCCTGGAGTGCAAGAGGGAGGTGCCTCATGCAAATCTGCTCCTAGAACATTGACTTTGTTCACTGTATCCTCAGGCTGCTGAGCCTTCAGGGTGGGACCTTCTGGGAGCTCTGCCCTCCTCTGGCCACAGGAACAAAGGTGTGGCTGAGAGATGAGCTCCCCACCAAAATCTCTCTTTGCTTGGGTCCCCACTGATAGACTCACAGACCCAACTTACTGAGCCTCAGCCTTTCCAGAGTCCCTCACAGACGTAGATTAACCCATAGACCACTTCCCAGCTCCTTCTGGTGTTATCTCCGAGACTGTGGGGAACCCTGATGCCCACACAAAGCCTCACTGCCCAGTTCCTGACCAGCACATCACACCTGCCACCCAGGGCTTGTAGTGAGGGCTTGTGGAACTGTAAAGAAATTCTACTCATGGAGCAGGGATTGGGGCTTTCTGTTCAGCAGCTTAGAGAATACCCATTCCTTTTTAGAAATTTAATTTTAAGCCCCATCCTGAAAGCAGCAGAGCTTCTGAACCTAGAACACAATGATGGAGTGGCAGGACAGACAAACATCAGGCTTGGAGGTAGGTGTGGTTTGGAGCTGGGGAAGGGAATGTGTCCCATGGGTCCCCTGTAAGGCCCATCAGGGAACTCCACCATTTATCCTTGTCTCTGCTTCTTTGGGCCACTCCTCCAGGAGCCACATGTCAGGTTTATCCATGCCAGCATTTGCTCATGCACTTTGCCACTCTTGGAGGGTTCTACCTGTTGCTAAAATCATGAATTATTAAACATTATTCTGAGAATTAATGACAAATAAGAAAACAGGAAGGGGAATTAAAAGAGAGGAAGGTTTACATAGGAAGGGCCAAAACACAAATTTTTACATTGATGATCATCCAAGCTATAATGCTTCAGAAAACCCTCAGGGAATGAAGTGAGTTTCTGGGCACAAGCCATGGGACCATGTGGTAGTTAGGCTCAGGTGTCAACTTGGCCAGCTGTTGATGCCCCATTGCTCTGTTTCTGTGGACTTAAATCATCAGTATGTGAGATTCATCTATGACTGATTTCATTTGTGGTTGGCTAAGGGGAGTGCCTTCAACAATGAGTGAGGTTTAATCTAATTAGCTGGTGGCTTAAAAGAGAGAGGTCAGAAGTGAACTCAACACAGCACAGGTTAAGAAACTCAGTGTTTCTCAGCTCAGTACTCACAGCTCATCCCAGACATTGGGAGATGCAGAAAGGAATTGCACTGGGAGAAGATGTTGGAACCCAGAAGCCAGGAGAGAAGGCCAGTAGAGGTTCCAGTGTTGCCTTCCTCATAACAAAGAACCTCAGATGAAAGCTAGCTGCCTTTCCTCTGAAGAACTATAATTTTTTTAACTAATACATTCCCTTATTAAGAGCCAATCCATCTTTAGTGTGTTGCATTCCAGCATCTCTAGCAAACTGAAATAGGCTGGGTGCTCACCATTCCCAGGGCAGCCCGCTGGGCATGTGAGCAGGGTACCCCCAGATTCAAGGACCAGGTAACAATACAGGGAGGAGAGAATCCATACCACAATTATCCACACTCAGGAGAAACCACAGTTTTTATTTTTTGTATGCTTTGTTCGAAGCCCAATGTTTCTCAAAATTATTGCAGTTAGACCCTGGGCTAGTTTGAAAACATTATGTACTCCAGAAAAGCCATGTTTTAATCCTGATTCAGTCTTGTGGTAGCACTTGTTTCTTTTAATATGAGCTCAATATTGTAGGGGAGTAATTTTTTTATTATCTCCAGTGAGATGTGACAGGAACAGTTGTGGATGTGACCTTTTATTACATGGAGATGTGACTCCACCCATTCCAGGTGTACATTTATTAATTTGGTGGACTCCTTTAAAAGAAGAGACGTTTTGGAGAGTATCAGACATGACAGAAAGGATAGAGTCAACAGAGAGAATCAACAGACACTTCAGAGCCTACAGAGAGAGCAGAGACATGGATGTTTGGAGATGCTTGGAGCCCAGCAAATGTTGCCTTGTGCCTTCCCATGAGATGGTAAGCAAACCATGACCTGGAGAGAGCCAAGGGAAAGCAGGAGATGAATGCCAGCCCAAGAGAACCAAAGTGAGGAACTCCCACAAGAGCAGAAAGCAAAGGAGTCCAGGGGCAAGGGACAAGATGTCAGCCATGTGTGCCTCCCCAGCTGACAGAGTGTTCCAGACCCCTCAGCCTTTGGGGTGAGTTCACAAAAAGACAGAGACCCCATCATACAGCAGCAAGAAAAGAAGTCTTGCCAAGGAGAATGAGGCAGACACTTTACAGTTGATCCTGCAATGAGAACATTCCCAGCCAATAAGCTGACTTAAACTTAAGTTTGGGAAACATCTAGAAAAGGCCCACGGAGTGTGCATTACAAAGAGAAGAAAGTCTAAATGAATCCCACTGGATTGTGTCTGCCTCTGGGATATGCAAAAGGAGTAACAGCAGAGAGCAGCTGGCATCCTACTGGCCTGAGGCTCACCTTCCAGAGTTCTCTGTAGATTGACCTCCTGGTCTGCACAGAGGAGGATGCTGGGTTTATCTTCTGGACCCATGGTATTTGCACAGCCTGAGATCCTGTGCTCTGAGTTCACCTCCTTCCTCTGGAAATGTCTCATTCCTCCCAGCAAAGATGATTTAAAGAAGCTCCCAGACAAAGATGAGACATGAAAATATTGAATAAGGGTGTGGGAGTCTCTGGGCACCATGATGGAGAGGTCTCAGGTAATTCTTGACTCCCAAGCTCAGAATCCCCAGCCTCTTTAGCTGTCCTATTGAGAACATACTTTGGATTTACTTCTGTCCTGCACTTCCCTGCTCTCTTTTCTTATTTGGAGAGGACTGCATGTGGCTGGCACCATGATTCATATTACAATTATTCTGGAAATGTCCTCATATAGGCTGTGTAGCAGAAGGCAGGACTATCTGATTAAGTAGCCTGTGTCCTGCTGGCAATAGTGCCAGTGGATATCTGTTCAGGTTCAACAGTCTCGTCACTAAAAGAACTTAGAGGTGAGAGAGCCAGTAGGGATAAATAATAAAATTTATTAAAGACAAAGAAAACATTATAAAGTTAACACAGACATGCTCATGGGGGAAGCATGCACTCAGTTGAATGGGTTAATTTATTTTATTGGAATGTTTTGTTGCTGATGGATTTCCATAGTGACCATTGAACATGAGAGGCTTACATGATTTGTGTTAACCAGATGCTTACAGGGATAGAATTGTTTTGGGAAGAGAGATCTATTGATACTTGTGGCCAGCCCACTGCATTTCCAACATATGTCTTTAGGCAGATGTTTAACAATCTTTATAATGAAGGAATTCTGTTTTTAACTAAGAGTTCACTTTGGGCCCAAGTTGTGGTTTGGGTTTCAAGGGAAATTTTTGTCCCTTGACACTTGCAGCTGAAGTTTACAGTTTACATTAATTCCTTTGAAGCTAGGTAAAACACTAGGATGTTCAGTTGTCCATTAAGCCCTTTAAGAACTATATAGGAAATTAGGTACCGGAGGTTGTCTGTTAACTCTTTCAGAGCTGTATAGGAAACCAGGGACTTACATTGTGCTATTCTATCCTGCTTTAATTATATCAAGAATCACTGATTGTTTACTTAGGTTGGAATTTATGACGTGTGAATAAAACTGCTTGAAAATGAACAGAGAGATACAAGTTTTGGATAAAATGTGGAGAGAGAGAGATGTTCCTATTTACTGGTGGTAAGGAAGAAGAGAGATGCAAACCCTCTGAAGGGCAGTGTGGTGGCTCTATAGGAGTTTAGGGGTGGGGTTGCCCTATGATCCTGCAACTCCATATTTAGGTGTATACTTGGAGGAACTCAGAGCAGGGACAGGAATGGAATTTGCACACTGGTGCTTATAATAGCAGTGTTCCTGAATTGCAGCAGAAGGACATGACCTAAGGGTACACCCCTGAAGAATGGAAGGGGGAATTGTGGTGTATAATAGAATAGACTATTGAACAGCAGCAACATAGAATGAAGTTGTGATGGACTACCTATAATGTTCAAATTTGATGAATTGAATTTGAGAGCACAAGTTATCACAGGAAGTCCTATTGTAAATGTTTCAACAACAGTCACATCTACTCCAGAGTTATAACTGTTATTTCCAAATTCCAAGATGCTAAGCTCTTTGTGCATAACCTGGTCATTACCTGGAATCTTGGGTATTTGGGAGACACCAGAGATTCAGAGCTAGAGTTCTGTGTTTATGAAATTCAGCATTACCTCATTAAAAATCTCTTACAAAGAATGAAAATGTGACCAGAATTCAACTTGAGATACTGAATGAAGCTGATCTGGGAAGGACTAATGTGAAGCAGACTAAAGGTAAAAGATGACATAGACTGTATTTTAAAACTTCAACTTCTGCAAGAGACCAGAGGAAGACACATTTGTTTGGTGGAAAACCTATATTTTCAATAGCACACTATCTAATCTAGCTTGTATGCCCTGCTTACTCAAACACCATAATTACATGGAACCATGAATATGGAGTGAGAGCTTGTTGGTTTTTGCAGCTTGGCAGGGTGGCCCAATACACCCCAAAGTAATCTGGGCAGAAGATTAAAAAGCATTTGCAAATTCCCCTTGAGGAACTGGGGAAAAATGTAAAAATATTAATCATTTCCACCTGGGGAAGACATGATATTCTCTCAATCACTGGGAACTGGGCCATTGACCTTGGAGCTTGCCCTTAAAAGGCTTATTCTTGTAAAGGAAAAGTTAAGCCTACTTATGATTGTGCCTAAGGGTCACCCTCGGAGAATCTTTTTTGTTGCTCAGATGTGGCCTCTCTCTATAACCCAACTCAACACAGGAATTCACTGTCCTCTCACTTATATAGGACATGGCTCTCAGTGGTGTGTATCTCCCTGGCAATGTAAGAAATGACCCTTGGAGATGACCCTGGCACTGGCATTGAGGGAATGACCAAAAGGGGGAAGAGAAATGAAGCAAAATAAAGTTTCAGATGCTGAAAAATTTCAAATACACTTGAGAGGTCATTCTGTAGGTTATTCTTATGTAGTATATAGATATCCCCTTTCAGTTTCTGGTGTATTGGAATAGCTAGAGGTAAGTATCAAAAACTGTTGGCTGTAATCCAATAGACTTGATTCTTGAAGATGACTGAATAACTATGAGCTTTTAAGGAATGACTGTGTGATTGTGAAAACCTAGTGACTGATGCTCTTTTTCTCCAATTATGGACATATGAATAAGAAAAAAGAAACAAATAATATGAGGGTAGGAGTAAGGGAAAATTGGGTTGTTCTTTTCCACTTTCATTGTTATTTTTATTTTTCTGAGTAATGAAAATGTTCAAAATTCAATCATGATAATGACTGCATAGCTGTATGATGATACCTTGAGCTACAGATTGTAGAATTTGTATGACTATATAATATGTTAATGGATAATATATCTCAATAAAATTACATTAAAAATTAATCTGAGAAATATATGCCAAAAATCAAAATGAAAATGGACTAAACTTTACAATAAAAGCATGAAAAATAAGTATTTACATTGCATCTGAAGAGATTACTTGCAAGTAATGTGGGATCAAAATACTAAATGGGGGCATTGGATCCCTCAGTGAATGAGGAAGTACATGTGAGTCTGATCCTCTTTGGAATAGGTGAAGGTATGGAGTGGGAGGGTGAGAGTGACCTGGGACAATATCCCAGCATCACTACCTGCCTCCTGGGCTTGCTCTTCCATATGTGAGGACCTGGCCCCTGTATAATGCCAGTAGGAGACTTGCAGATGCCTCATGAACTGATCAAGTGTGGACAATGGCTCTATATGGGAAATTCTTCATAGAGACATAGGACTTTGCTTTCTATTCAGAAGATTACAGGACATCCATTACCTATCAAGACCTCTGTGTCTAACAATGATTTATTTTGTAAAATCAAGTCACTGAAGAAGCGTATCTTCTGGGCACAGAAAACAGTAATGAAGTAGAAGAATGGCAACCAGTTCAGACCCCATTTCTTGGGATATGGCCTGGGTTGGGAAGAGGGGATGGAACTGAGTGTCCTGGGCTCCCCCATAGAGAGTTCCTGGGCAATTCACCATCACCAGTTCCCAAGTTCACTGCCCTGTTTGGCCCATCCAACAGGGACCACACTTCAGGTGTACCTGGCCTTGTGCTTCTTTGTGTTCTTTACCTCCTAGAATTGTTCTGCATGTGACCAACATCACAATTCATATTAAAATATTTTTAGGTGCATGGTGGTTCTATGATAGAAGGATTGCTTGCCCTGCAGGAGACCCAGGTTCAATTCCTGAACCAAGTACCCAAAAAGTAAAAGCCACATTAAAATTTTTTCTACAAAATGCATGTTGAATAATTTTCCATTGAAAAGGGACAAAGTTTTACAATGGAAGAATGAAAAAACTATCTTTCATTCTACTGATAGGCTTAGTTTTGAAACTTCAGGAAACTGAAGTAACAAACTGAAACAAGATGCTGATTCTGGTTACTTCTCCCCTCCCCAGAGAACCCACCAGCTGCTGGGTGAGGGCTTGATGTTATCCACAACTAGATACAAGGAAGGAGAAGGAACTCTGAGGAAATGTCTCACCTTCTGAGAAAACCAGTATTGCAAAGAAAACCACAGCCACACCAACAATGGGACTTAGCTTCCATGAGTAGCCACATTTATAAGACAGTCTTAGTGACCTGGAGAGGAGCTTCTCTTGTTGACCCTGAGGAAGCAAAGGGTCCTGATGGTAACTTCCCCTGGGAGGGAACCCCGTGGCTGGGAGCTGAGGCCCCCAAGGAGCAGAGGCAGACTGGCAGCCCTCAGAGCACACAAAGCCAAGGACCCCATCACCCAGCAGGGAACAAATGAGTCCTGCCTGGGAGGTGGAGCCTCACTCCTCCCCGTCAGCCTCCATGGGAGAGTGGAGCTGTCCACCACCTGGGCTCCAGCCCAGTAGGAGCCTGAGCAGAGGACCCTGGAAGCAGAGCATGGCCCACTGACCTGGTGAGGCCAAGACATAGTACATGGGTGGTGAGGATATTGCCAGAGTTGTGGTAATTAGTTACTCAACAAGAGGTAACTGATGGCAGATTACCTGGGCCCCTTCTTGACACTGCGAGGGAGGTGGAATGGGAAGATGCAGGGGGTCCCAGTTGCTGGGTCTGATAGGACAGCACAGAGCATGGGGCCCTGGAACACCTCAGGCTACATGAGATCACTTGTCTCTCCCCTGTTCTTTCCATTGAAGGGTGACAGCAAACCTGTATCCTCAGGCCAAGTGAGAGGGAGGAAGAAGATTTTATTTTAGCTTTCCCAAGCCAAGTCCCTTGGGTGTAGGTTTCTCTTTTCAAGTTCACTTTAAGGAGCAAAAACAATTTGAGTGGGTTAAATGAGGAAACACCTGCAGCCCTGCTAATGAGGAGTAGAGGAGATGTTCCCCCATTATCCCAAAATGGAGTGTCTCACCTGTGCGGTGAGCCAGGATGTGAGGAGGAAGGGAGCCCAGGCCATGATAGGGCCCAGAGCTCAGCCCACTGAGACCCACAGGTTGGCAGGGCAGCCTTGGAGACTTTATCCACTGGGCTACTTGTGTGTCAGGGAGGAGGGAACTTCATGCAAATTGGCTCACTTTCCTCACTGCCCCTACGGGTACTGAGCCTTGAGGTGGCACCTCCAGTGTGTCCTGCCTCCTGGGCCTTAGCAGGAGGTTGTGGTGAGAGACCTGGTCTCCCTAGAAAATCTCTCAGGCTGATTCCCAAGGACCCAGAGCTGCTGTGCTGTCACACAGTCCCCTGAGCCCTGACCTTCCCCAAGCCCTCACAGACCTGTGTGAGCTCTGGGCCTGTGGGAGTGACACCAGTGACCCTGCTGCTGGCCTGGTGCCACACCCACTGCCTCCCAGAGCATAAGGGAGTTTCCCCCAGGGGCAGTCCTGCCTCCGCAGCTCCTCTGGCCCCAGGACCTTTCACCTTAGTAACCAAACTCTCAGACTCATCCACAAGGTTAATAGAGAGAAACAAGAGGGAGTAGTTAGGGGGACATGCTCACAATTCTCTCTCCTGCATCCCAGAGTATTAAGTCCATGGTGGTTATTTTCAAGCAGTTATTGAATGAATACAAAAAATTAATAGTGTATATATTTATAATTTTATAGGAATAAAATTATATGGCTCCTGTTATTCTGTACTGGATTTTTCTAGAAAGCATCATTTTAATTCTATTGTGTCCAATAAGACTGCTTTAAGTTTTTTTCATACCTTCTCCTATCTCCTTCCTCCCAAACTCAGAGGTCAAGACTAAGCTCTATGAGTGACTCTTGACCCTCCCTTTTGGCAAACCTGTGTCAAAACAAAAGCAACTCCTGATGTCATCTCTGCTCATCCTCATATCTGCCCACCCTTACTAGGGGCAGGTCAGGAGTAGTGCAGGAGGGGCAGGGGCTCCCACCATGCCCTTCTGCTTCCTTCCACTTTTCCTCTGATACTTTTCCCAAAGCAACTACAGGAACCTTAAAACATCTCCCAAGTCTTGTCACCACCCAACTTACTAACTTGTTCTTTCTCCATAGGAAACCCCAGTCAGTCCTGGCCCTCACATCCCACCTGTCTAACTTGCTTCAGAGCTTCTCCCTGATTCACTGTGACACAGCCCCCAGATGACCACAGCAGTCATCCCTGGGTCAGCAGTACCCCAGGACAGACACTGGTGACTCCTGAACTTGGAGAAACCTCCAGCACTGGAGGAGGGCAGGGGATCAAGCCCAAGGACATTGGGACTTAGAAAACGTCCTCGAAGGATGAAACCTGAGGATTTGCCCAAGGAGAGTACACTCTGCAAAGAGGAAGATCAAATGGAATCTTACTAGGATTTCATCTCTTCCTCTTTCTTATGAAAACTTCTCTTTCACCTTAATGCAAAGACTTGGATTAAAGGAACTCATAGAGAGAGATAAGGCATGGGAACTAAATGAGGATGTTCGGTCATTCAGTGAGTGCGAAACTGCACATCAAGCTGAGTTTAATAGGAATAGGGTGATGATGGAGAGATTAGGGGTGAGAAATTCTGAGGACAATCTTTTCACATCACAGCCCACTGCACGTCTGCTTATCCATCTTAAGAACTGTGGTCTCTAAACAAGGGGGAAAGTCTTCTGAGGTCATCTCAGTAATGGTTCTCAATAGGGGAAATGGGTGTGAGGAAGGAAATTTATGTTATAAAGATATTGGAATTCTCTTTTCCCTTTTGAAGGAAAGAGGACCATTTTGGCTTTCTTGACCTCTGTTGCTACACATATTTATTAGAGGTGGTCTTACATGCAGCATATCTCCCAAGGAGAGACTCACAAATGACCTGGCAGAGGAGCCAACAAGTTCAGACACCATCAGTCTCAAGTATGGGCCTGGATTGGGACCAGGGAATGAAAAATGTCTCTTGGACTTCACCATGGAGAGGCCTCAAGGAAAATACCACCACCAAATTTAAAAATTTCACTTCTCCAGAAGTCAAGCTTTCTGGCATTCTGTCTTTCACAACTCTCCCTTGTAGTAGTCTGCATGTTGCTGAATTATAATTCATATTAACAAATGATCTGGGAAATTTATGCCAAAAGGTAAAGAAGAAAAAGAATTAAATACACCAATTTTGCAATGGAAAGGTCAACAATACATACTTATATTTATGAATGACTTAGTTGCAAAACTTCACAGAAACCTTGGGAATAACTAGAGACAAATAATCATGTGCAGCTACTAACTATTCCAGTTGAATTAGCCAGGCTTCCACAAGATCTAATAAAAAGATATAAACATAAGGAGAAATGAATTGTTATCAACTTTCTGTCCACATGGGGAAAATTCCTTTTGGTAAATTTCTTCCTTTCTAGTACAACAGCACTTAAATATTTTGTTGTCATGACAGCTTTGTAATCTTAAAAAGTATTGAATATCCATAAATTATTTGTTCATTTTGAAGGTCAATTAATATTTACCATGTAAATATTTCCTTAAAAGTTAAACAACAATCTGAAACTTATCAAATCTAAATATTAATAATATATTTTAAAGAGAATTAGTAGAATTTTCCAAAACTAAAACAAAATGCTTGTGAAGGAAATGTTAAAATTATTAGTAAATCTATTTTACCCTGGAAAAATAAAGATAGATGGATTTTCAGGTCTCCTTCTCTATTCAGTTGTGGCAATATGCCTTATAGGTTGAAGGTGTTAGGAAAATACCTTGACATACTGCAATGTCATTCAGGTCCTTTACTGGAAGGCAGATGAGCCTTGATGTTGAAAGCATCATAAGAAAAGAGTGAATAAAGGAAAAATATTCGGTTTAGAAACATGGTCAGAAAAGTGGGCACAGTTCAGAAATGTGGTCAGTCACAGATATGTTCCTGTGCTGAGCCTGTGAAATAAGAATGGAGTGAGGGGTGAGATCCAGAAAGGATAGGACCAAGCTCACAATTGTATCCATGCCTTCAGCAAAATTTACAGAAGTTTTTTTACAGAAGACAAGAAAATAGATTTCAATGGGAAAATAAGGTCTGTGTTCATGGACTGGGAACATGGCAACCACAAGATGTCCACACTTGCAAATATACTTCTGATCAAATATGAATACAGGCTCAAGGGTAGTTCAGTGGTATAATTCTCACCTGCCATATGGGAGACTCAGGTTCAATTCCTGGCCCTTGCACTTCCCAAACACACCAGCAAGTAAACAAGCAAAAGCCAAACAAATAACAATTCAATAAATGGTGTTGCAATAAGGGGATATTCATAAGGAAAAGGAATGAAATGTGAACCCCACCATTCAGCAAACAAAAAAATGCATATGGACACAAATGTCAAATGACCTTTCACAAATAAAATACAGCAAATGTAACAGGTGGGCCACTCACCTTATTCTCTGATGTCATACATGACCACATATGGGAAACTGGAGAAAGAGTGACCCCTGCTGGCTCCAGGAAACTGCTGATGCTCCAGTGAGCTCTTCCTGATTGGAGCATCCAGGAGGCAGAGGGTGGGGAGCTCCCTCCAGGACCATAGGAGGATGGAGAGCCCAGGGTCTGCAGAGCCAGGGCCTCAGCCAGCAGTCACAAGGAAATAAATTCTACCAAAGAGTAAGGAGGCAGGTTCTTTGCAGGTGAGGCTCCAGGTCAAACCTAGGCAACCATTACCTTGACCTGAGTCTGAGAAGAACCCAAGACCCTGAGTAGATGACTCAGCTAAACTCCACCTGGACTCCTGATGGAGCGACATGCTAAAGTCATCAGTGGAGATGGTTTTCAGGACGATGTGCAAGAAACCATTATCTGGAGGTGGTTTGGATATTTTATACATCATGTGTTCTGTTCAATTTGTTTCAATCATGGCCCTCACTTCACTTCCTCTGGGGGCCCAGGAACCTGTGGCACTAAACAAGTCTCTGGGATTTAGTTATGAAATATCATCCCAAAGTGAGGCTTGAGCCTTCCCCTAGAAGTGACAGCGACTTCCAAATGAAATCTTTTAATCCAGTGTGATGTCTATCAAGTTCAAGATTGCATTTTTAATCTGTGTTAGGACACTCACTTTGATAAATTCTTCCCTGAAAAACTTGAGAAAGAACATGTCGGTATCTGAGGAAAGCCATTTTATCTGAAAGAATAGCCACATATTTTGCTGATGTGGCTCTCTCTGGAAGATGGTTTGATTTACCTATCCTGAGTCATGGGAGAGAAGGCCTTGCTGGGCTGGGTCCCTATTGGGTAAAGGTTGAGCCTCAGGACACCTCCCAGGCTTAGGAAAAGGCCCTGGGCTTGGCCAAAACATTTCATGGGTCCATGGTTGTGAGGAGAGGGGGCTGCCCAACCACAAGAACCACGCTGCTGTTTCTTTTCATTTTGCCCACAGGAACAGACCAAGACCTCATTTAAATTGGTCTCTCCCAGTGCATCCTCAGGACACCTTCTTGCTGTTGAGTCATCTGGCTGTCAAATCCAGCTAATAGCTGGGGCAATCCCATAACCTTCAAGGAGGCCTTGAGAGCAAGAAGCAGCAATAACAGGGGTCAGATGACCTGAAAAGAATGTTGTTTCTCTTTATTCTGCCCTTTCCACTCTAGTCTTTGTGGCCGGTCTTTTCCAAGTCTCTGCATTCCCACCTGAGATATGCCACTAGGATGTGTCTAGTGAGACATTACCTGAATGAGGGAGCTGAGAAATGGGCTCAGGGTTGCTAAGGAAACCACTGTGAGCATCAAGGCTTCTGAATTGTGTGGCCACCCCCTGCAGCCATCATCCCCCAACCAGATTCTTCCTGACAGTCAAGGAATGAAAGGCTGATGTCAGAGGATGTTGCTATTTCTGAGGATCTGGAAGAAAAGATACCATCATGGGAAACTAAGAATGGGCTGCCTGGATGTGTGGTCCCGATTCTTATGGGTTCTTATCTGAACTTCCCCACCTGTACTAGGCTGGTGTTGATCAATACCTGAAGATTTACCAGTTTCTTCTTCATGCCCTTCATGATCTCACATGAGCATGGAATGGTCATTTTTTCACCTCCCACAGATGTGTTCTTGGACCTCTCTTAGGGACTGTGTAGAGCTAAGCAGTATGACATCTGGGGCAGGGAATATCCTAATGAGGTTCCCATCAGGAGCCAGGTAGGTGGTCCACACTCCAGCAAAGCCAGAGGCCCCATTATGGGGTCATTTGTTTATACTTGAACACCCCACTTGCCTTCTACAAAAGGGCCCCCTCCTGGAAACCCTCAGTGAAGCTCAGCAGACACTGATCTCAAGTTTCAGTTAACATTCAGTCTCCAGCAGGGCCTCAAATAAAGAACACTTTTCCCATTCCTTACTCAATTGGTTCGTTGGATGAGATTTTTGTTTGGGGAGCTGTACTGAGATGGAAAATATGAAGAAAAGTAATAGAGGGCCAAAGCCAAGTTCATGATCCCATTTCCTTGTGGAGATGGCTATGCTTGGAAGCAGGGAAAGGGGTAGATGCAGGAATGTGTGCATGAGGTCCCATTTTCTATAATTGTTTAAATTGTAAATGTTCATATCATCCACTCTTCTTTAACTATGATACATTACACAGTAACAGAAAACATGCTGAAAAGGTGAATTGTCACTCAATTTCTTCCTCTCCTTTACCACATAGAACACTGACACAGAACAAACGCAGAACTGGAGAAAGGTTCCATGAGACTTGACAAGTACAAGGTGAAAGAGCTGCCTCTGTGGCCTTAGAGGTGATGGAAACAAAATCACCAGAATCCTGAATGAAGGAAGTGAGAATGACAAGGACAGGGCCAAGGCCATCCCATGCTGGCCTAATGATACTAAAGCTGATGCCCAGGCCCTCTCTCCTTGCCCCTCTAGCCCATCCAGGGCTTACCCACACAGCAAGTGGAAAGGAAGAAATACATCCTTCAATATGGGGTTCCTTGAGAGATTCAAACAGTGACCCAGGAGTGCAGCTTTATCCTCTTCTGGAGAGAACCATGGAGTGGAGTCTTGGTTGTATTTCCTATTATTTCATTTGGATTGAATATAGAGACGGATTTAAAGACCCTTCACACAGAAAGAATCCCTCAATCTAAAGGTTGTACAGGAAGATTAAAAAATATTTAATGAGAGTGTATGAACTGAGAAATGTATAAACAAATGTGGTAGATCCCTAAAGGCAGTATACTGAGCCACAAAGCATGAATAAAAAGCAACCAAATGCTAAGACATGGATGAGACTTGAGAACATCAGGTACGTGAAAGGACACAGAAATAAAGTTTTCATGTTGTATAGTGCATTTATAAGAAACGTTCAGAAAAGTCACAACTATAGAGACAGAAATAGTATTCTTTATACTTTAGAATGCCAGGTTGTGGGGGCTGGGCAATTTGGAGTGTCCCTTCATAGGTACAGAGTCTCTTTCCAGGGAGTTGAAAATGTTCTGAGATTTGATAGAGGTAATGGATACACCATTGTTCATAGTAAAACCCACTGTGTCATAGATTTTAAAAAGTAAAACATCTTTAAAAAGGGGTAATTTTGTTTGTGTGCATTAGCAGGAAAAATAATTATTAAAGGGTAAATAGTTGCATCATATAAAATGTAGTCTTTAAGTGCTTAAGAATATGAATAATATGTATATATTTATATTTAAGAAAAGGTGGAAAGACATAGAGAGGTTGAAACACCTCTCTCATATGTAAGTAAAGGTAGAAGAGAAAAAGACAGAGTAATTGATAAAGCATGTAGCAGAAAGTTAAATTTATCAATATAGGTAAAAGATGTACAAGAGTTTTAGGATATTTTTGGCATTATTTTACAAGTTTTTGACAATATCAGAGTAGAATGCTAACAAAAGAAAGAAAATGAACAAGGAACTGAAGTTAGCAAGTAGGGAATTGAGTGAAATCAGGGCACATTGTTGTTTCACTTCCCTGTGAACTTGGACCACTGTGGATAGTGTTGCTGCTTGAATATGATGCATAGTGCAATCTGCTCATCCTCAGGCTGGAACCTCAAGATGCTCAGGGAGGCCATGTTCCTGGACTTGGAGCTAGAGGGATCCCTAAGGAACATTTACTGACATAATACATCAGTTGTTTGGGGGCCATGCCCAGGCACTGTTGGTACCAGGACATATAGTTATAACCTCCAGTTTTGCAGCTGCATCCCACACAGGAGATGGTAACCATCAGTCCTGGAGCCTCAGACACTGAGGGAGGCTGAGTCAGGACAGACTGTACCCAGGACCCTGCAAAGGAAGAGAAAGGCAGTGAGTCCAGGACCATGTTTCAGATGGGCCAGGAGAAGAGTAGAAGAAGGAGGAAGGAATCCCTCATTATCCCATAATGGGGTGTTTCACCTATACAGTGGGCCAGGAGCATGAGAAGGAGGGGAGCCCAGGCTATGGTGGGAGCCTATACCTCTGCCCACTGAGACCCACAGGTGGGAAGGGCTGCTATGGGGACTTTATCCTACAGGCAGGTAGTTGATGCAGGTGGGAGGGGACCTCATGCAAATCTTCTCCTGGAGACTTGACCTTCTTCATTGCCCTCTCTGGCTCCAGATACTTGAGAAAGGGATCTTGAGTCCTCAGGAGTCTGCAAGGAGGATGTGGCTGAGAGACTATTTCTCCAGAAAATACAATCCTGCTACTCCTCAGGGACACTGAACTTCTGTATAGAGGTTGCACAAATCTTTAGGGCTTATCATTTACATCCAGTCCCCTGCAGACCTGGACAGAACCCAGAGACCTCTGCCCAGAACAAACAACCTGGAACCCCTGGACTGCATGAGGGACCCTGGTGCTCAGACAAAGGCTCCCTGACGTGTCCCTGATGGGTCCCCACAGCTGCCTCCCAGAGCATCAGGGATTTTCCCCGCAGGACACTCCTCCAACCCCAGCCCCTGGATGCTCACTGTGGCCCTGCTCTTCAGTGACCAAACTCCCTGACACATACTTGTGCATTTGCAAAGGAGTTTGCAAGTGTAAACTAGACATAAAACACCAAGGAGCAGATTCTAGCATTGTGCTCATGATTTTACCTCCAGCACCTCCTGAGTGTAAAGTTCATGGGACACTTCAGGAAGGAGTCTTTGCATGAATCTTGGAAATGATTATTTATGCTTCTGTAATGTTATGCTAAGATTATTCTTTATGTGCTATTCTGTAGTTGGTTTTTTTCATTCAGACATATAGGAAATCTTGAACCTAATATGGTCTAGCAATATCTCCCCTTTCTAAAATAACTGGTCCGTGTTGTTCTTCTAAACTTTTGTGTCAAGCCCAAATTCTTGAAGTGAAATTTGAAACCTCATGTACCACCTTCCCATGTCCAATCTTAAATTGAGTCCTGCTGATTCTACTTTCTAGAAGTCCCCAGAGCTGCCAAGCCCCATCCAGTTTCAAGAAAGACCTCCTGTCAACAACAGGGAGAGCTACAGTCTTCCACCTGGCCAACTGCTCCTCCTTCATTCTCCATCTACACAGCAGCCACAAGGCACATTCAGAATATGATGTACAACCACCTCCCTGCCATTTTCCCTACTGAAAGTGAATAGGTGCATCTCTTTCTGTGCATTTTCCCTAGCACTTGTTTCTCTCTGTTAATTCTAAGCACTTTTATTCACACATCATACTATCCAACCTAAGTATAAAGACATGACTTCACCATCATACTCTATCTGAGGACAGTTCCTTTTCTTCCACAAAGAATCCATACCCCATCTCCATGCCCCCTGCCTGTTGACATTTAGTTTGGGGATAATGCCTTTGTCACATTGAGTGGAAGTATGTTACAATGTTACTGTTGACTACAGACCCTAGCTTACATTGATTGTACTTTTTTCCCATATACCATCTATTTTCTACACCCTGAAATATTGATATTCATTTGTTCTCCCTCATGCAAAAGTGTTTTTTTATTTGTATATTTAATTGCCATCATTGTCCACTCCAGGCATTCCTAAATTATACCATCTCATTCTTTATACTCTTATCTTTCCTTCCAGTATTATACATGCTCTCAGCCTTTCTCCCTCTATCATACTTGCATTCTGCTTCATTTAGTACTTATATTACTGTGCTACAATCAGGTAGTATTGTGTTATCCATTTCTGAGTGTTTACAGTCAGTTCTGTTGCAAAATCTGCATTCCTTCTGCACCAATTGTACAATCTCTACCCTATAATTATCTCCTAGAGACCAGGAGTGGGGTTGTCATATGATGCTGAAACCTGATTTCTCAATGTGTACCTGGAGGAACTGAATGTGGGAGCATGAATGGACATTTCCACACCAGTGTCTATGGCAGCAGTGTTCACAATCCACAATGGATGCAGGGGTCTATCGGTACAATGACTGAGGAATGGAAGGGGAACTGTGGTGTACACATACAATGGACTACTGACCAGGCACAAGAAGAAATGAAGTTGTGAGGCAGGCAACTTGGTAAGTGAAACTTAAGGGCTCTATGTTGAATGAAATGTCAGAAAGGAAAAGACAAATATTATCATTCCTCACTCATATGGACTAACTATAATATAAAAAGTCAGTGAAATGAAGTTGAGAGAATGGGTTATCAGGTTGGAGCCTATTGCAAAGGGTCCTAGATTGTACGCTCTTAGAGTCCTACCTATTCAGGAGTTGCAACTGTTATTTCCAAATTTTGAGATATTGAACTATTTGTGTATAACCTGGTCAAATTCCTAGAAAGTTTGTGCATTTTCATGATGCCTGAGATTCAGAGTTAGAGGTCTGAACCTATAAAAGCCAGCAGTACCCCATACAGCAACTTTAAAAAGTTGAAAACAGGATCTGACTTCTAGTAAAGGTATGAATGAAACTGATCTGGATACAGCTAACATAAATCAGAATACAGGGTAAAGGATGATAGTGTCAATACTTTATAACTTCAACTTCTGTGTGGGATCAAAGGGATTGATGCTTATTTAGTACAAAATTTATATTTTGGATAGTGCATTTCCTAATTTAACTTATGTAGTCAGTAGAATACCATAAGTACATGGAATCTTGAATAAAGCATGAGATTTTTTGGTTTGTCCAAGTTAGTATAATGCTCCCATATATCCTAGAGTAATTTAGTCAGTGACTAAAGAATTATTTGCAAGATCTCCATGGGACACTGGGGAGAAAAGAGAAAATATTCAACTCCTTTGGATAATTTCTGATAATCTTGCAAGCAGTGGAGACACCCAAATTAAAAGGCAGAGTCCTCAATCTTGTGGTTTACCTCTAAGAAACTCATTCCTGCAAAGGATAGACTACTCCTACATAAAATTAGTCACCCCCAGAGAACTTTTTTTGTTTCTCAGATGTGGCCACTCTCTCTAAGCTGACATGGCAAGTGAACTCACTGCCCTCTCCTCTACAAGAGACATGACTCTCAGGGGTGTAAACCTCTCTGGCAACATGGGACAGAAATCCCAGGATAAGCCATGACCTGGCATGGAGAGATTGAGAAAACCTTCTTTACCAAAAGGGGTAAGTGAGAAATGATATAAAATAAAGTGTCAGTGGCTGAGAGATTTCAAACAGGAATAGGTTTTCCTGGAGGTTATTTTTATGCATTGTATAGATATCCCTTTTCAGTTTATGGAGAATTGATGTGGCTGAAACAGTTCAGCTGTTTTCCAGTAGCTTGTTTCTTAAAGATGACTGTATAATGATATAGCTTTTACAATGTGACTGTGTGATTTTGGAAACCTTGTGTTTGATGCTCATTTTATCTAGGGTATGGACAGATAAATAAAATTATAGATAAAAAATAAAAAAAATAATAGGGGGAACAAAAGTTAAAATAAGTTGGGTAGACAGAAATACCAGTGGTCAATGAGAGGGAGGGGTAAGGTATGACATGTATGAGTTTTTTCTTTTTTCTTTTTTATTTCTTTTTCTGGAGTGATGCAAATGTTCAAAAAAAAATGATCATGGTGATGAATACACAACTATGTGATGATAATGTGAGCCATTGATTGTATACCATTTGTGGAATGTTTGTTAAGAATGCTTGCATGTTTGTCTGCTAAGAATTATCAATAACAGTATTTAAAAAAATGATATACAAACTTGCAAATTTCCTTTGGCAAGCCCATCACCCTGGCTCTCTGCTCCCCATGGCTGGCTATCATGACTGCCCAGGCCACCTTTCTCTGTGGGAACCTCCCCATTGGTCAACTCTGGGCCCACAGTGTCCCTTGGTGGACATGATCTTCTGGTGACAGTGGACCAGGCATCAGCAGTACAGAAACTCAGGGAACTTGGGATGTGGAAAAGGTCTTCAAAGGGCAAAATCTGAGGAGAAGACCAAAAAGTGTACACTTTGGAGAGAGGAAAATGTAAGTGAATCCAGCTGAGATTTATCAGTATAGGTAAATACACAGTTCTTTGCACCACTTTGGCAATTTTTTAAAACTCTGTGAATATTTCAATGTAAAATGGTAGGAAAAGAGAAAAAATGAGTGAGAGACTGAGGTTAGCAGGTAGGGGACTGAGTGAGCTCAGAACAAGTTTTGGTCTCACATTCCCGTGAACTATGGAAAGTGCTGCTGTTTGTAGGTGACACACAGTGATAGTCCACCTCATCCTTGGGCTGGAACCTTGGACTGGAGATGCTCAGGGGGGTCATTTCCCAGACTTGGAGCAACACCCTTCCTTTGCGCAGCATCTACAGCCTCAAATATCACTAGCAGATTTTTCACTCTCAGGCTGCTTATCCAGAGGCCACAGAAAACATCTTAGGTACACAGGTGGGAGGGAGACCTAGGGTGGAAGAGAGAACACAGGTCAGGGATGGCACATCCTGAACCTGAGTCTCCCTTATCCATCTTCTGCCCTTTACACAAAAGAGAAGTACCCAGCCCTTTCACAGCCTCTGTTTTCTACCTGACCACTGCCTTTTGGATGTGATCTATGGAGAGATTATTGATAGAAAACTTCAGTAGTGGGTGATTTCTTCCTGCTAGGAAACATTATTATTGAAATCTTTATAATTATCTGAAGAATTTGTCCATGTTTAACTTGATTTAGCTTTCTTCTTCTAGAGATGGAATTTCTTGCTTTCTTAGCTCTATTCCATCTTACCACATCACCAGGCCTTGATAAACCTGATAAACTCTCTTTGTCATGAATCACTGAAGGAATAGAGATCATTGTGAGACTGCTTCTCCTGTTCTTTGCTCAAAAATACTTTAAACTCTTTTACAGCTTCTCCATGTTCCCACTGCCTGTGTTTCAGACTTTTGATTTTTCAAATTAAAGATTGTCTTGAAAGATTTGGTTTCCATTTAAGATGGAGGAAGCAAACACCACTCTGTCTCTCACACTTATGAAGCTACAGACCTGCACAGAACTCATGAGATAGCTGCTAGAGGACCTAGAAAAGTAAGTCAAAGCAGGCAGAATGGATAAGTTATGGGCATTAGAAGCACCACTGAAACAATGGTGATTTTCCTGCTTTCCCTTTGGTGTTCCCCGGCCTGGAGATAATGTGGGGTCTTGGGGGTTGGGGTGGACCAGACACACAGAAACAGACAAAAAAGCAGAAAAAGAAGCATTCCCTTGATATGTAAGAGAGGTGGACCCTAATGCTCAGAGTGGAAAAACACTTTCATATGTTCTTACACTTTTTTCTTATCTCCAGACTTTTCTTATCTCCAGCACAGCCTGCAGGCAATTTTACATGGATGGCAGTACTGACCAGGGAGGCAGTGAGGACACTTATTTCCCATTGTAGGAGCTGTTTTCCCAAGATAGTGACACCAAATTTCATTGCTTTTATTCCTCTATGTCTTCTTGCTATTTGGCCTGGGACATGGGCATAGTCACAAGATATGCATGGCATCACTGGGTAACTAAAACACTATTAGTTGTTTGGCCAAAGTTCCAAAAAAGAAGGAGGCCCCTGTAACAAGAAGTACTGGAGAGATAGTAGGGTGTGATAAGATTGTGAAAGCACCTGTAAGTTATACTTCAACTTCTGAACTCAGCTCTGATTGCTTATGCATTGATCTGATCAGAATATAATAGGAAGACTTGAGAATAAAATGAAGAAATTGACTCCCAACAATGACCCATAAAGACCACTGTGTGGCACACACTCAGGGCAGATGTGAACAGTATTGCATAGCAGTGCAAATTGAATTGAGGTGGAAAGCAGGCTCTCTATGAAGTTGATTGGGAATTAACAACTGAACCCCACAGCTTCAACTGTCTTCCAACACAAAAATATAGGGACATAGACCCAGATTTTTTTGACATTGGATACATTCAGGATAGAATAAACAATCACTGAGAACATGGACAACCAAGGAAACCTCCTCTGACATGGGAAAATCTATCTAGAGATGCTAAGGCAGAGTGACCCAAGTGGGTAGTTTTTGGCTTATGTGTTTTCTTTTAACATTCATTGGCTAAGGCTTACCTGACAAAGGCTCTAATTTTAAGAATGATCTGAGAAGTAAAAGTGTATTCTCTTGAAATGAATGTAAAGATAGAAGGTTTGGACAATGAAAAGAAAGATAGAGGATGCAATGGAACCACTAGAGATGAAAACTACACTAGATTACATTAGCACAGGATTAAGTTTACAGAAATAGATTACTGATCTTGACATGATACTTATGAAAACACAGGGAAAAATCTCATAAAAGGAGAAGAACAAAAACAAAATGCTTAATGGCATAGAGGGATAACATGAAGCCAAGTACATTGAATGGAAGGCTCCAATGGAAAATAAACAGAAAAGGAAAGAATGACCATAAATTCCCATACTCTAAATCCAAATATCTATGAAGCTCAAAAAAAGAAAAAAAAAAAAACCCTAATCCCAAAACATGAGGAAAACATCCCCAAATCTCATTATAACTGATAGGTTTTTTGGGGAGCCCCAATAGAGCCCTCTTTATGCCTTTGTGACTATTCAGTGGTTAGTAAAAATATCAAAAACAGAGTTTATTCCAAGAAGATTTGACCATGTATCGCTTTTTCTTTCACTCCCACCATTCTCACCACACAAAGTCCAGTCTCAAGGTTCATTCTGCCTCTGCCAATGAAAGGTGCTATGTTGAGTTGATTGCTGAACAAGGGAGCTGTTTCTGCAGAGCTTGATGGTGATGTAGAAAATGCCCCCAGACAAGATCAGTTCAGGATGCTGGATTGGAAGTGACAAACACTAAAATGTGTGATTGCCTGAAACCCCAACAAAATTGTATCAAACAGATTGAAAATGCATGGTCACCAATAAGGATGATAGTGACAGAAGTATAGAGAACAACACACATTTGAAAACAGGACAAAGATGGACAAGGGTTAAGTGATTTGGACCTGGGATGACAAATATCAAGTCTGCAGTGTTAACCAGCAGAGCATCCCCAGTGGTTGTGGGTAAGGCAAGGGTGGGCTGGGGAAGATTCAAATCAGAATGAGGAGATTGGTGTCAACCTAGGTGTAATCACTTGTGCAGTAAGCCAGGAGGGTGAGTAGGAGAGGGGTTCAGGCATGGTGGAGGCACCCCCAGATCTGATCTCCCAGGGCTGAAAGATGAGCTGGTTTCCCCCTGGCCTCTCTTATGCCCTGGTTGAGGAGAGTTTCTCATTCTGCAAATCAGCCTGAGCTCAGGGGGCTGTTGGAAGGGAGTTTTGTGGCTTCCAGAGAATGGTCCACTCCCCAGGGACTGATTTAGGGAATGGCGGTCAATGCAGAACACACCCGCAGCCCAGAGGTTTCACTTTCCCTAATGTTCAAATGAGTCTGGGCCCATCTCCATTCCCAGATCTCATGCTAGCATATTCTTTGGCTGACCTGGCCTCAGTAGAGCACAGAGGGGACATTTTTTGGCACTTTCCAGGGAACCTGCAATCCCTGCCCATGGGGTGATCCTGGGTGCTGACCTGGAGGTGGCTGAAGAGTCACTGGATTGACACTGGCTGGTCCTGGCATCTCAGACCCTTGCTCATTCCCATCTGGACTCAGTTTAGAGGCCATTAGTTTTCATCCAGGCACAGGGGTTTCCTGTCCACAGTCCTAAAGCCTGAGGAAAATATCACCAAATCTCATTGTAACTGACTCAGTGTGTTGGTGAGTCAGTTACAGGCACTGGTCTCAGCCTCTCCTTGAAAGGTGTACACAGAAGCAAGATGGAAACTCCCCTTACCAAGTGCACATGGAGTTTTCAAAGGTCTTTTCAGGTACAGGATGTGTCTTCTATGAGCTGTGAGCTCCTGGGGCAGGTCACAGGGGCTTTGCCTCAGTGTCTCCTGTGTAGGGTCAGGGCAGGTATAGGGCAGAGGCTTGTTTGCTCCATAAGAAATATTTGAAAGAGAATGAAAGCAGGATGTGAGCTATGGGAGCAATTAATTATAATTTTATATAGTGAATTTGCCTTCAATTCATGGGGAAAATGTACTAAAATATGCAAAACAAAACAAAACAAAAACTTTACACCTGCAAAAGGGCTGAAACAACTATTGTGAGCCAGGCAATAGAAAACAGAAAAATAAAATTGGCATCTATTTCACTGAGAGGAACAGAAAAAACAAGTCCACTGCCCCATGGGAGGTTCTTCTAGGAAAAGTGAGAAGCACAAATTTTGCATGGATTGAGGGGTTGTGTGTGCCTGGACCTGCAGCCAGTCAAAAAAGTGCCATCTCCAAAAGCCAGAGAGCAGACCCACAGAGCAGAGGAATTTTGACAACAGTTTTAAGGACCATCCTATGGAGACAGAAGGACATCTTCTCCTTCAGGTCTGAATTCAGTGTCACTCATCTGCCCTTCACTTTTGTATCACTCTCATGCTCAGGGCCCTCCTGCCTCCCATGGCTTTCCCAGGTTACTCCACTTCTTCCCCCTGGTGGCAGCCCCCAAATGGCTGCTGAGACACAAGGGGCACCTTGTCCAGGTAGACATCCAGAAGTTTCTTCTCAGGTCTGAGATTCCCTCATCCAGGGGTAGAAATGATGTCCTCTGTATGTCCCCATGTGGCTCAATATCTACAAAAATGGGCTCAGATTTTCCATGGGAATATGCAGAGTCCCATTTGGGTGAGGAAGGGGAAACTTTTGCACATATCTCTGGGTGCTAGGTAGTCAACAGATAGAAATTGGATGTCATCTAAAGGAACACAGGGTCATGCAATTTATCTTACTGCTGCTGGCTGCTCATCCAGGACACATGTTGTATAGTCCTTACTGCTTTGAAAACCACAAACCTGAGCCCACCCCACTCATGTTCATTCAGAACCATATCCCAGTACCTGGGAACTCACAGTGAACAAGACAAGATCTCTGCTCTCAGGAGGTTCCAGTCTTGTGGGTGGGGGAAGTGTGGTTCCCATGTTTTGCTCACAGACCTGGCAGAACTGACCAATGCCCTTCTAACTATTCCTTATCTGCTATGCTCTTTTAATTGCTAAACACTTGCTTCCCAGTCCTGGACAGCCAGAATTGACTAAGTGACTCAGTGCTGGTCAATAGGATGTAGATGTGAGTTGTCTGGAAACTGGAAAAATCAGATCATATTAGTCCATCACCTTTCTTCTTGAATAATGCTGAGACAGTTTGAGGCCCAGCAGCTCACAGAAACCTTATGTCAACAAGAATGGAAGCCAAGACAGCATTGTACATAGGACAGAAATTTAGAAAAATCCTGTGTCCTTCCTGGAACTGGGACATTTGTGGACTACAGATAGAGAAAGGGAGAGTTAGATATAGTAATATTTACCCTATAATATATATATCATAATATATAATAATATATAGTAATTATCTATCTACCTAATGAATAAACTAAACTGTATTTGATTTATGGAAGACATGCTTATTGATATACTTGGAAAGCAGCCGGGTCAGATATAATATCTCTGCTTAGGAAGGAGATAATGAAAAGACAACTGTAGAATGATGGTGGAGCAAGAGAAGTTCTGTTCCCAAGTTCAGAACATATGGTGACTCCTCGGAGGGAGACAAGGGGAGAAAGGGTCTAGAATTCACTCAGCCCTGATAGGCTGGAAGGTGAGGCATGATCTCACTGGATGGGGATAGTGGGTGCAGTTGAGCAGCTTTTCCTGAGTAAAAACAGTTATTGGATTGGGAGAAATACTGTGCTTCCCAGATCCCAATATCAGGAACCATTACCCAGTACAGGACAGAAAAGTGTGTCTTGTGACCCTGACATCCCACAGAGTCAATTTTCACAACTGGAAACATCTTTTGATTGTGACTGAACTCTGAATCTTATGAACTCCATCTCAGCCACCATGCAGTTTTGTCCCCCATAGCTCTGGGAGGCAGGTGTCCTAGGGAATAGACCAGGGAACTGACACCCAAGTATGTTAAGGCACAAACCTAATTCCATATTCCTTCTCCCCAGGCCCAGGAGATCCTGACTCAACCTCAATACTCTGTGGTGGTGCTGCCAGGCATTTGACCTGTGATATTCAACCTCCATCATCCTTCACTCTGATCTCCTTCCTTCCCTGATCAGCCCATTGTGAACTCAGGAGGGGCTTTCACTTCTAATAGTTGGTTAGTCCCTGTGTTCTCAAAGAAGCATAGTATTACAAAGTGAAGGAGAGATCTGGAATTCTCCAGATGCTCAACATTTGACCCCACCCTATCCATCTGTATCTCTAGTGACTGTGAGATGTGGAAACTGGAACTTCAGAGAATTTCAGTGCAGAAAGCACTGAATGAAAAGCCAAGAGCTGGTACTTCCTGGATGTAGGACAGAAAAATCTCATCAATGTGGTATTCCTCTAAGCAAGGCTGTCCTTGCCAATGCCACTAACAGCACAATCTACCAACTTTAGGATCTAATAAAGAGCAGTCTCTCAATAACCAGCCAACTTATTGTTGACATATTGATTGTAATCTGGTTAAGCCAAGAGTCTGGATTCATTATCATTGTTCAAGAGGTTAGAAAGGGCTCTTACAGTTTCTTTGGGTGGTTAGTAGAAGCATAGACCAAATGATGGTCTACACTGCCTGAAGTTGAAATGCCAGGACTGCCCTGGTTTAATGTAGGTGAGGGAATTGAAAAGCACAAAGAAGAGGGAATGTTAGAATGGGTTTATCATGAAAGGCTTGATCCCATATGCAGAAATATCCAGGAGACACACCTTTCACCAGGACTATGAGGAATGCATTTCTGAGAATAACCCCATTATCCCTGAAGCTCTGTGCTTGTTAATCTCTGTAGGTCAGATATTACTGTAGGAGCTGCTGCCACTGAACTTGGATGTTTCAACACAGTGGGGATGACTGGATCCCAGTTAGCAGCAACCAATAGGCAGCACATAAACCACAAGGACAAGGTGGCAGTAGCTAAAATAATGGACAGCAGAGTCACAGCAGAATTCAGTATAATCTGACTCAAAGACAATGGCCTTGGGTTGTTTATTATGGTATCCTAGACATGAAGTAGATGGCCAGTCCACTAAATTCATACTTGATTTGTGTAAGGAAAGAATTCAAACTTAAGAAAACAAAAGTCTAACTTGAATCACCAAAACAGAGAGTCTAGGCCCCTCAATCATTTCTCAGAATGGAGACAATTTTCAGACCCAGAACCCCTTAAATGAAAGAACACCTACATCCACTTGAGGAAGGAAACTGCTTCACTGCCTAAAAGTCTTACTGTCCATCTTCCTCTAAGCATTCCCTGAAAGGTCTTACAGACATTTACCATGAGTAAAGTATATAATATTTCAGGGATTTGGGGGCACTCATTGATAATTGACATCAATTTTGCCAGAGAACCAAAATGTCACTGAGTTCCTCATATGGAACCCAAACTTTTGAAGACAGTTTTTCTGTAGCCAACCGTAATTCAAACTGAGGGCCAGAACTCTGAACTGCCCAGGGCTCAACAGGTGATAGGAAGCAGATTGGCCCTGAAGAATGATTCCTCAGAGGTTCCACAGAGTTCACAACACTGGTTTGCTCTGTTCAGAATCCCAGGCTGCCCTTAAACCTGGTTATGCAGTGTCCTGCCTGAAACAGCACAGTTATGGGGGTGATTCCAGGACAGATGGGCCAAAGAGTTGCCCAGTCCCCACATTTGGAGACCTAGAGCTCATTACAACGGATGGGTGTGACCTCCTGTCTGTCCTCCCATTCAGAGCCTCTCTCCCCAGCCCAGACACCAGCACAGAAAAACCCAGGGCTGCCTGTTCCTGTAGCCAAAAGCCCACCCTTGAAACATGCTCTGAAGAGCCTACTTGGAGGGTGGTGGATAAAGAGCAGCCTTGGTGTCTCACTTCTAGGTGAACTGGGCCAGACATGTCCATTGCTTTTCTACATTCTTCTTGGGGTTTGAGGGATAGTGTGACACAGTCAGGACAATAGCATCAGTTTCACTTCATCACTGCTATAACCCCCATTGGATAGTAGTAGCCTTGTCCTCAGACTGCAAACTGCAGTTTCACAGCTGGCCCAAATACACTGGATACCTCAATCACATTTTCCTCTAGGTGTTGACATTTCAACATCAATTTCATGGCAGAACTGCCTTCTGCAGGTAGTAGTGATCTTTTTGGGTGAGATTATAATGAGATTGGGCAGGTTTTTCTACAAAGAATAAAACAAATTAACATGATTTTCTGACTTTCATATTTAGACACTATCTATTGCTGTTAAAAATAGTCAGTTCCTCTTAAACCCTGACCCCCTTCAAGGGATGACAAATACAGTGAAAGAATGAAGGAATGAAACTCTTTACTCAATGTTCAAATTGACTCTGTATTTCTTTGGCACACTGAGTTATCTAATTGAAATGATGAGTGAAATAGGGAACAATGTCCATTTTCAATTGGGTCAGAAATGTTGTTATCCATATAGAAGACTTGGATGGGTGAAGTGAGGTTTGGGCAGGAGGAAACACCCAAGAATTGCTTCTGAAGTTTTCATCAGAGACTTGAGCAATCTGATGTCACTCAAGATGTCCTTATGGTCTTTTTTAGGGGATGTTCAATAGGTACCTGACAGAGCTCAGACTGCTTCCCTGGAATCTACCTGCCTGTACAGGGAATGGGGTCCTCAGAGGAAGTGTGCTATGATGCCTCCTCACAGATTTAGTTTGATAGAGACTTAAGTTTTTGGCAGAGCCTTGGGCCCAGCCTCCTGGGCTAGGCCTGGGCATGGAGCAGAGAAAGGATCCTGGGAATATGCAGAGGGATGGACCTTAGAGTTGGGTAAAGCCAAGACTTGGGGGAAAACAATGGAGATGAAGGGCCAGCAGATGACCCTGAGTAAAAGAAGAAAGGAGACTGGGAAGATACTGATAGGAAGATTTGGAGGCAGGGCTAGGCCTGTAGTAAGGGGGAGTCTGTAGAGTCAGGGAGGCAGCAGGGGAGCATGGGAGAAGGAAGTACCTCTGGCAGTAGGAGGGAGAAATCAGGGAGGATAATGTGGGGAGGTGCTGAGGAGGGTGAGGTCAGGCAGTGAAACTTGGGGCAGTCCTCTCCTTCTGGAACCAGTCCCTCAAACACCTTCTTCTGGTTCTGTCATGTGACCATTTCCATCAAAAGGTGAAATGGGTACTACAGGATGGCACCAGCAGATGCAACATCTCTCATCCTTGCACATGCAGTTATGTCTGTATCACTCCTTTCTCTTTCACTATCACTTTTAGTCCTGGAATGAGTGTTTGTTGGTTCTTAGAAGTGAGACATCTTCTGTCATCAGGACTTAGATATTATTTCCAGGACACCTTGCCTAGAAGGATCAGGAGGTAAACCAATAAATAATTTCATTCATCTTACCAATTATCCAGATAAAGTGTTTGCACAAGTGAATAGAAGTTATTGCCTGAGCAGACAGCATGCTCATTGAACAAAAGCTGACTAGGATTTGATTAGAGAGAAAGCTCATGTTATTAGTCTTAGATGGGCCCAGTACAGGTCAGTTTCCCCACCTGAAAGACCTGCTTTAGTCCACTCAGGTGCATAACCTGAAATCCTACAAAATTCTACCTCTGACCTCCCCATCTGTCAAAAGGCATTTTCCCTTCACACTTCTCAACTGAATGTTGCTTTTTGGTCTTTGGGAAGTTGACAGTTGATCATTCAAAGTGACCTGAGTAGGATACAATGGAATAAACAGAAACCCAGAGAGGCCAAAGAAGGTGTCTCCATCTCTTAGGATTATACATGGAGTGAAGAGACAAGAAAGCTACTCTACATGTGAAGTGTTCATCCTTCTCAGTGAGAATATGGCAGGAATTGAGGGGCCTTGTGAGCTTGGCATAGGTGGGAGATTTTGTTTCACTTCCTTGTAAACCTCTGTCACTAAAAGCAGCATCACTGTCCCACACCTAACAGTAATAGTCAACCTTGTCTTTGGCCTGGGCCCCACTGATGATCAGGGTGACCGTGTTCCCCAAGTTGGAGCCTGAGAATTGGTCAGGGATCTCAATGGCTGTTAACTATCTTCAAAGATGACAAGTTCAGGGGCCTGGCCTGGCTTCTGCTGAAACCACAGAACACTTTTACTTCCAATTTTGTTTCCTCCCACATGATCCTGGCTGTCTGTCCCAAGGTGACTGACACTGAGCTTGGCTGAGTCAGGTCATTGGAGGTCATGGTGGATGTAAAGAGAGAATTGAGGATTGGGCATGAGACACAGGAGATCCCAAGCCTTCCTCTCTTACTGAACTCCAAGTATTCTGTGAGTCCACAGGGCACCCTTATTAATCAGCCTTTCCCTGAACCTCATTCCTTGGCTGCCAAGGATACTTATCCCCATGTTCTTCTGAGGCCATAATCTCTGTCCCAGAGCACAGGGGAGAGAATGGTGGTGTCAGCCTGGGGCACCAGTGAGTCATAACGGCCAGGAGGAGAGAGCTTCAGGCCATTGTCAATGCACCTTGATATTGCCTCCCAGTATCCCTGTCCTTGACATGCCTGCTTCCCAGTAATGTCATATCACTTGGCTGAAGACAGCTTTTGGTTAGGCAAGCATCTGAGCTCAGAGGTTGCTCCTGAGGGTGCTTTGTGGCTTCCAGAAAAGGACCCTTGTGGCTTCCAAAGACAGTTCCAGACACTACAGACACAAATTGGGGAGGGGCAGCACCTGTAGAACCACCCTCAACCCACAGGATTCTTCTCCTCCTGCTGGTCCCATAAATCTTGTTCTACCTCCTTCTCACAGACTTTGTCTGGGTACTTAAGGTCCCTGCTCATGGTGATATTGAGCTCTGTCTGGAGGTGGCCAGAGACTCACAAGATGATTTTCAGTGACCCTGAACTCTAACACTTTCACTGTACAATTATGACTCAGGAGACTGACAGCTGATTTTGTCCCAAGATCCAGAGCTCTCTTATCCATACACAATTTGTGGAGTATCAAGTGCCAGTTCTTGTGCCAGATCCAACTTTAGGAACTTTAAGTATGACAAGTCCTCTGGCCATCCAAGAAGCAAAAACAGTGACATCTTCATGCCCATCCTACATGCAACAATACAAGTCTTAGAGAGGCACAACCTCCAACCTAGGATCCCACCTCTGAGTCACAGGGACTGAATAAAATTCCTCTTTACCAAGGGCACATGGAGTTTTAAACATCCATTCAGGTTTCTTTAGTTTCTGCCCTCAGCTCTGAGCTCTTGGGGCAGGTCATTGGTGCTTGGTCTCAGTATCTCCTGTGTGGTGTCAAGTCCAGGTAGAGGTCAGATGCTGTCTGCTATATGAGGGGATGAAGGTGGGTGCAAATCCAAGAACACCTCAGGGAATTTTTATTGTAATTACATTGTCTTCAGTTGCTGAATAAAATTTATTAAGTAATAGATAAGTTAATTAAGCAGTCAGTGTAAATTCATGAGACACTGATGTGTGCCAGGTAGTTGGAAATTATGGAGAATAGCATTTGATACTGACTTCTGGGGAGATGGCATTAAGGTCAGGTCCAGTGGTCAGTGTGAGATGTTTCCAGAACTAGTGAGGAACAACTGAGTATGCAGGAGAGATTGGCTCTCTCAGCAGTGAAGAGGTGAGAGGATGGGGTGTGTGAGAACATTCACAGCATTTTAGCGCACGTGGGGTGGCCTGAGAGGGGACATGAGGGTCTGGACATGTGGTCAGAAAATGGACACCATCTCCATGATCCAGGAATGAGATGCACGGAGAGAGAATTTGCACATCAGTATCAAGAACAATCCTCTAGAAAAAGGACATATTTTCTTAAATTCTGAGATTACTGCTAAAATCCACCCCAGTACCTTAGTATTCCTCTGATACTTGGGGCCTAATCCCTCCCTTAGGTAGCTTTTCAGGTAGCTCTCTGCTGTTCTCTGGTGGCTGCTTTGAACTGGCTGCTGGAAGCACAGGGGTGTCCCTGTCCAGTTGGAGATTCAGAACCTCCTGCTCAGGTCCTAGATACCCTGATCCTTGGAAGGCTGGCCCCAAGGGGAGAATCTGTCTTCTCTCTTTTGTTCCACCTCAATTCCTCAGAATTGAGAAACTCGGCTTACCCCTAAAAATAATAACTCCATTTGTAGTGGAGGTGGCAGGCTGCCCTGTGTCAGTTGCACATATTTCTGGGTGGTGGGCAGTGACATGGGAATTGAAGGACTTGGCTATTGGGGGACCCATTGCTTAGGGATTGATTGTACCATAACATGGACAACTATGTGGGTGAATGGGCATTTGGGATAGAAGAAGTGAAAATCACATGTTCACAGTGATAATGCCCCTTGAAGTATCTGTTGGGATTTTTGACCTGACCCATCTCTCTTCTCCAGCCCACAGGGCCTTCACCAACACCTCTTCTCCTGTCTATACAGTCCCAGGCCCCACAGTGTTGAATGACCTTCATTGCACATCAAGGAATGAACATGGTCTCAACCATGATGAACTTCTTTCTCTGCACAACACACCTGGTCCTATTACACAGAATGAAATCTCCTCTTTACAAAACACACTTGACTACTGCTCACAGGGATACAATGCTTCCAGGCATGAGGAACATGGCTATTCCTTGTGGGTCTTTGCAAAATTTTCTCAACATCTAAAGTTACAGGGACACCTCCCCATCTGGTGCCCATGTGAAAGCTCAAATCTCTTGCATATTCTAAATGCCTATAGTATGAACTGTCTCATGTAATGTTATGTCTGAACATTGACACACTTCTTTCATGTATATGTCATTCACAGGGTTTGTCTCCAATTTGAATTGCCTCATGTTGTTGAAGCTTACAGAAATAAACTAGGGTTTCCCTATGTAGAAGATATTCTTATGATATCTCTCCAATGTGAGTTTCCACACGTTTTGTAAAGTTACAATAATGGGTGAAAGTTTTCCCATGTGGATGACATTCATAAGGTTTTTCTCCACTGTCAGTACTCTCATGTTGTCTCAGGGTATAACACTGAGTGAAGGCTTTCCCACATAGAGGGCATTTACAGGGTTTCTCCCTGGTTTTAGTTTACTCACGCTGTCTAGGTCACAAAAATAAAGTAAGGTTTACCTAGTAAATTATATATATTTTTAGTATCTCTCCAGTGTGAGTCCTCTTATTTCATGTAAAGCTAGAATTCTGAGTGAAGACTTTCCCAAATAGATGGTATTCATAAAGTTTCTCTCTTGTATGAATCCTCTAATGTTGTCTCAGTTTAGAACAGTAAGTGAAGGCTTGCCCACATAGATGACATTCATATGGTTTCTCTCAGTGTGAGTTGTTTTGTGTTTTCCTTGGTTAAAACTTTGAGAGAAGGGTTTCCCACATAGATGACAAGAATATATTCTCCTCAGTGTAAATCTTCTCATTTTGGCTCAGCCAAGAACTGTAACTGAAGGCTTTCCCACACAATGATGACATCATAGGGTTTGTCTCCAGTGTGAGTCTTCTCATGTTCTCTAAGGCTAGAACAGTGAGCGAAGGCTTTCCCACAGAAATGACATTCATAGGGTTTCTCTCCAGTGTGAGTCCTCTTGTGTTGTTTCAGGGCAGAACATTGAGTGAAGGCTTCCTATATCAATGATTGTTGTATGGTTTCTCTCCTGTGTGACTTCCATTATAATGTATAAGATCAAAGATTTGAATAAAGGATTTAGCAAATAGTTGGCATTCATATGATTTGCTTCTAATACAAGTTTGCTTTTGTTGATTAAAAGACTGCTCACTGAGTACTTTTCCACATAGATTGAAGAATAAATGTTTCTTTCTCCTATGATTAACACATGTTGAGTCACTCTGGAACTGTGAGTGAAATCTCCCAGCAATTCACTATATGTATGAAATGTCTGTTTCTGAATTCTGTGCTTAGAAACAGATTAGATATCTGTTTCTGAATTTTATGATTAGAAAACTGAAATTCTTTTTCTCCAAAATTCCATTCATTGCTCCAACTAGGAACCCACATCTGATTTGCAGACCTGATGTTCCACTGGGACCAGAAGACTGATATTCTCCAGCATCATATCTCTGAACAACTGTCTCTTAGATGTGTGCATCAGGGCCTGCTTTTTCTTGGTGAAGTCTATAACTCTATCTCTCAAGTTCACTAACTCCAATAATGGCATTGTCAATAGCTCAATTGACAACTTAGAACTGTAACTGAAGACTTTCCTACACACTGATGACATTCATAGGGTTTCTCTTCAGTGTGAGTCTTCTCATGTTCTCTAAGCTAGAACAGTGAGTGAAGACTTTTCCACATAATTCCTCTAATTATTTCCCCTAAAATCCAGGTAAACACTAGGTAAACAAACTAGGAAAAAAGGCAGTCATGACAAAGATTCAGTAACTGCCTGGCCCATTCAGTGGTTTCTGGTGGGTGTTTAGCTTTTGATTCTTATTACAACCAGTAGAAGATCAAAAGCTGGTTCTCAAGAGAAGAGAAGTTTAATCAGCAGAGGATGGGAGGGATTTCTCTCAGAATCCTAAGGGTTTGCACTGTGATTCTCTCAAAGGGGTCTGTTGGGACTTCACTCTGGATGTCAGTTCAGAAAACAGATGCATAGACAGAGAAAATGGATGTGTAGACAGAGGGTAGGTAGGGGCAGATAATGAGAGGAAGTATCAGTGTCACACAAGTCAACCTCCTCAGAGAATTCTGTTAAAGTCCATCAGTGATCATCTTTCCCCTTCCCCTGGAGGGGTCTCAGACCTCTCCTGGGGACCATGCAGAGCTTAACAACATAAAACATGGGATAACTAATGTCCTGATGAGTTTCCCGTAGGAGGTCCCCATGCTAGCAGTGCCCAGTCTTGACTATGAAGGTCCCTGACTCAATCTTGGTGCCTCCTGTGCCTTATTTAGAAGGGGTTCTGGGACCCCCAGGAAAGCTCAGCCAGACTTTGACCCCAAGCCTCAGTTACACTTCCTAACTTCTGTGGGCTTCACTTAAAGGACACATTGCCTCTTTTCACCAGCCACTTTGTTAGGTGATGCCCAATACTACAAAAAGACAAATAATTTGTGTGGTTGGGCACCCCTAGGTGGAAAGAATGTAAAGTTCAATGCAAATTTCAGGGTATTATTTCCTTGGGGAGAGAGATAGATGGATATATTTGGAGGGAGGGAGAGGCAACAGGGGTAGATGTAGGATTGGGTGTATGTGTTTCCACTTATGATAGTGGTTTGAATTGAAAATCTTAATTTCATTCACTTTTGTATGTATGTGATCCATTTCTAAATAATAGAAAATAATTTAAAAGGGAAATCATACCTGAATTTTCAACCTTTCCTTAACTACATAGAACATTGCCACAGAAGAAATGCAGAACTGGAGAACATTTCCGTGAGGAAATGATGAGAACAAGGGGAAAGAGATGCTTGTGTGGCCTTGGAGGTGGTGAGAACAAATCATGAGAATCCTGAACAAAGGAACTGGGAAAGGAAAGCTCAGGGCCAAGGGCACACCAAAGACATACCACACTGATAAGTCCATGGTCCCAGCCCTCTCTTTCTGCCCCTTCCAGTGTTTCCAGTGCTTGTTCAGTTAGCAGGTGGAAAGGAAGAGAGATGTCTCACAATGTGGGGTTCCTCAGGGGCTCAAAGAATAACCCATGTGTTCAGTTCTGCCCTCTCCTGGAGAGAACTCTGTTGTGAAGTCTCTATTGGGTCTTCTACATTTTCATGGAAATTGATGGTTGCAATAGAATTTACAAGATGCTAAATCCAGAAATCACCCTTCAGCCCTAAGGGTATAAAAAAAAAGGGTCAAAAATAGTAATAATGGAATTCCATTGATTGAGGAGTGGGCAAACAGTGTGGGATATTCATAAAAGGGAATATTATTGGACCATAAAAGAGAAGGAACATTCATACCTGGCACAATGTGAAGAAGCCCTAAAAACACAATCTTAAGAAAAACAACAGAAACACAAAGGGCCCACACTGTGTTAAAATATGTATGAGAAAGTTCAGGAAAGATATATCTGCAGAGGCAGAAAATGGATAATTTACACAGCCAGGTAATGGGAGCAGTGTGATATGAGATGATCCTTAGGGGAGTTGGAGTCTCTTTTTGGTGTTGAAAATGTCCTGACATTAGATAGTGGTCATGGTTGCAGTACTTGTGGATATACAAAAACATTCAGGATGATGCAAGGGTAGTCCAGTGGGAGTACAATCCCCAAGGTCACTCAGGGAGAAGTAGAGAAGAACCTGAGAACCCCAGGCCTGAAATAACAAACTATTCTGCATAGACAGAGAGACAAGGCTGTGCTGAGCTGAAGAGAGGGTTTGAGAAAATCTTTAGGCAAAATTCACTGGGATTCTGAGGATGGCAGTTCTGTCAGCTGAATGTGGGGGGCATTGCTGCACCTTGAGAAGGGATTTCAGGCTCCTGGAGAGGGGCCTGGGTCCCTGCCCCTGTTGGTGTTGACTGCAAGCCACAGGGATAGAAACCCCATATTAGAAACAATTAGAGCAGCCTTTTGTGATCTCATCATCCTGAAGGACACTTTAAATATCAGTAAGGTCTGTGGATCCTCTGCATAAAAATAGCTTTTTTTTTGGTCACTGGACTCTGGTCCTTGGAGCTACAGGTGACCCTCTATATCAAGCCCCATGTGACTGTCACTCATTGAGTTCTGACAAAGAAGAAGGAAAGGGGGAGCCTGGTCCATAGGCTTGGGATCCCTTTCCTGAGGGAGGTCTGAGAAGAGGCCTCCAGCCCCAGTTTCACTAAGGGTTCTTTTCTCCCTTATTCTCTCACTCTCTCTTCTTTCTTGTGTCAGTATCAGAACTAGTTTAAGTTTTCAAACATCCTTCCATGAGATAAGTTGAAGAAATAGTGTCACAAGCTCCCCCATTTCCTCATTCTTGACAAAATATGTACTAATATTTTGTGTACCCTATTGTCAGGTGGTCCATCAGCATGATGAGGAAGTTGTAGATGCCATAACTCAATTATACTGGCTAGTCCTTTACCATCCTGAAGGACATCAAGAAAATCAGCTCTCATGCAAAACTGTAGGAATGGATGAGTGAAACTTCCTTTATAAAAGTTCCCTAAATGAAATTTGTGCTTTAAACAAGTGCCCTCATATTTAAGTTCTTCAAATAATAAGCAAAAGGGATGGTTTAAAAAATTTTCAACCCATGATTTTTTTAATTTATAAAATTTTACAATTTGTAAAATTGTAGCTGAGGATAAATATTTTTCCTGATTATAATTTTACTCTTGCTTTTGAAATGATTTTCCTTTATGGAAAAACAATCAGGCTCAAATGATGGCTGCACACATGTGGGTATATATCCATTTCTTGTTAGACTTGATCTACCCACACATATTTCTTATTCCACTGAAACAAGGTCATTTTTGTCCTACTCAGTCCAGGAGGAGGTGTATTGGCAATGGAGTGCTCACTGCTTTCCATATACTGAAGGACCATAATACCACTCAGAAACCCAGAGCCCATCCAGGCTGATCCGTCCTTCAGGTCTGAAGCACGTGGAAACACCGACTTCACAGAGTCCTTCCTTTTCACTCAACACCAATTTCTCAAGGGAGCAGAAGACTATTTTTTGCACAGACAATATGTTGGCCATGACAGAAAGTACTGTCACATCCAAACGCACATCTCCACAGAGCCATGAAACTTGCTAAGGGCATTCATCATAAAATCTGAGCAGCAGGGGAAACATGAATATTTCCCTGTCCAACATGGATTTTCCAAAGGATAATTTATATCTTAAATTGATGAATCATTCACTGGAAACCCAGCGCCTTGCAGAGAAGTGTTCAGCTGATTCCTGTGATGGAAAATATCAGGTCATTATGTAGATTTCATTTTCACCATCAATTCCCATTAATTTGGATATCAGAAATGTTTGTACAGAGTTAACACTGATAAAACATAACAGTTACAGCATTAAGTGGCATAGAATATAAACCACAGATAAGGTTACCAGTGAAAGAACTTTGATCCTGTTCAATTCTCACCCATTTACAACATGCCCATGAAAGATGCAAATCCATAGTGTTCTGATTAAACAGTGTTCTCATTAAACACTGTTAGGTGAGGTGCAGGTGATGGGTGTTTGGGGACAGCAGGACTCTCCATGTTGAGCACAAGATGGGTCTGCACTTGTTCCATGGTTTCTGTGAAATTTCAGGACAGGAGGTCCCCATGCTTGGAATACAGACCAATAATTTGTTGGGCATTGAGCATATTATTCCCCTGAGCCCAGGAAGAGGGTTGTTTTCTTTTCACAGGAAACAAGATATTCTGGGTATGCCTTTACTCTTTACTCACAGGGACTCAGCCAGAGCTTCAGTTGAGAGCTCACAGATTATTTGATCTTGCATCATATCACACTGGATGAAGCAACTAACTGGATAGCACATTTGCTACAAGTCCTTTAATGACTGACATAATTCCTTGGAGTCAGTACTGCCACCTCCATTTTATATTTGTGACATGTAGGTAAATAAGGGTGTTCAAAATATATATATTTCCAATGATCAAGTTGGCACTGATAGATCATGATGTGAATTGGAAACAGATAAATGAAAATAGCACCATTGGACACACTACTCAAAACTTGTGAGAGGCAAGGCTCTGAGTGACAAATATTTGATACCTCACCAGAGTTGTGTGGAGTTAAAAAGGGTAATGAGGGCTTGCAGTTCTTCCTAAACATGCCTGAATTATTTGTTAAAGGAAGGTCAAAGTTCAAGGCTTCCATCCCAAGCTCAAGCTCCATATACAGGATATGAAAGGTTCTATGTGTGCCCTAGAAGAAACTATTATTTCTTGTCAACACATACATGAGATTTCTGGAAAGCAGTCTCAAAGTCTCATGGTAGGAACAGGTTAAATACAATATAAATTAAATTGCCATCCTTTAAGAGTATATGCTTTTAAATTGAAGGCTCTGATTATGAAGGGTGAAATCCTGAAAATTGGACTGGGGACATATGGGCTAGTAGTGATGATGGTAGTGTCATTAAAACTCCAGATTCTGCTGAGTCTTCCTTGCAGATAAACATCTGACCAGAGGAACCAGCCACCCCACCTCCTGTCTGCTCTGAGGAATCAGACATCCCTACCCTCTGCACATGAAGAGATTAACCTTGCTGTGCCTGATTAACTTGTAACTACCTCACCTGAGGAAGGAGCCCTTGCATCTTCTTTCAAACAGGTTAACTCTGCTTCATCAGAGGAAATTAACAGAATCTACTGATGTCATTATCTTGCAAGACTGCTAATGCCTCTCATGACACACCTCTAATAGTCTGCCTTTCTCCAAGACATATAACTAGGTTGAAGTTCCAACAGGTCCTGAAATGTGAGCTACAATGTGTGATCATGAGGTGTGTACATTCTAAAGAACTGCATTACTTTGTTGATTTATAGAGACTGAAATCATTGTAATATGTGTGGGAATGGATATTAAAGGTGTGGGATAATGGTGGAAGGAACATAACATTGGATCAGGTTGAATGTATTGATATGGTCCTGATACAAAGAAAGTCTGGATTCAAAATTGTGGCTCAAGTGGCTAGAAATGACTCTAGAAGTTTGATCAGGTGCTTGGCAGAAGTACACACCAAAAAGTGGCTGACATTGCCTAAAGTCAAAAGCCCAGAAATATTCTGGTATAATGTAGGTGACAGGGATCCACAGGCTTATAGATATTGGAGTATTAGAGTGGTTTTATCCTATAAGATCTGCTCCCCACCCAAAGATATCCAGAGGACACATCTTTCACTGGGGCTGTGAGAAAGACATTTTTGTAACTAACTTAATCATCCCTGAAACACCCTGTGGTCTCTCCCCACTGTGGGTTTGATATTACTGTGGGAGCAATGCCACTGATCTTGGACCTTAAACACAGTGGGGATGACCAGGTTGGCAGGAGTCAAGTGGCACCACTTAATTGACAAAGACAAAGTGGGCCTGGCTACCACAATGGAGTAATCAGAATAATCTAATTCTGTAATCAGAAGAGCAGTAATCAGAATAATCTGACATGCAGATTGAATTGACTAGTTGAATTATGGGATATCTACTTATGAAATAGATGTACACATGACTAAATTCTAACATGATTTGTAAAAGCAGAAGAGTGCTATGTCAAGCAATAAAAAAACCCATCTTGAGTCACCAAAACAGAGTCTTATCACCCCTCAATCAATTCCCAAAATTGAAGCAGTTTGTGGACCCAAAACCATTCAAATGTAGGGACCTTGTGTTCCCTAACAGAAGAAACTTGCTGAACTGCCAAATTTCAGAGTAATAATGTTTGTCCCAGTTTTCCCAAACAGGGTCTTATCAACTTTTACTAGAAAAAAAGGAAGTGAGCAGACATTTCTGGGATTTTGGACACTCACTCAGAACTGACATTAATTTCAGGGGACACAAAATGTCACTGTGGCTCAAGTGTGGGCCCCAGTCTTGGGGAGGCAATTTCTGCAGCCAGCCACAGTTCACACTGAGTCCAGAGCTCTGACTCCCTGGGCTCCTAGAGCTGTGGGAAGGGGTCCAGCCTGAAAGAGGTTACTCTCAGGGATACTACAGAGCTCACCAAACTGGTTTGCTCTGTTCAGAATCTGAGCACAGTTCTGGAGATGAATCTAGAAGAGCTGGGCCAAGGAGTGTTCCAGATCCCACCTTGGAGACTTATAGATCATTACCATGGATGAGTGTCACCTCCTCACTGTCCTTCCATTCAGAATCCTTCTCCCCAGCTCACACCCTAGCATAGAAAACCCCAGGGCTCCTTGGTCCTGAAGCCAGAAACCCATCCTTGACAAATGCTCTGAACAGCCTGTTTGGAGAACTGGAGCAAAAGTGCAGTTTTGATTTCTCAGTTCAAGGTGAACTAGACCACACCTACCCATTGTTTGTCTACATTCTTCTTGGGACTTGAGAGAGAGTGTGACATGGTCAGGGCAACAACATCTGTGTTTCACTTCCCCTTATGTGAGTGCCATAATCCCCCACTGATAGTAAATGTCTCTTTCTGGGCCTGTCAAACTGCAGTTTCATAGTATGACCAAACACACAGGATGATGCAATCACACTTCAGGCCAGGTGCGGCTATCTCAATGTCGATTTCATGACAACACTGGCCTCTGTAAGCAGCAGGAACCTTTGGGGAAATGAATATAATGAAATCAACTTTTTCAAGGAAGAAAGAAGGAAATTAACACAAACTTCTCACTTTCCTCTTCAGATACTGTTTTTTTTTTTTCATTACATAGTGAGCCAGCTCCTCTGAAAGCCTGACCCCTTAAAAGGATGGCAAACAAAATGAGTGAATGAACTCTTTACTTAATGTTACAATTGCCTCTGAGTTTTTCCTTGGCACACCTAGTTATCCAATTCAAGTGAAAAATGGAGTGGAGAACAAGCATCCAATTCCAGTAGGGTCAGAAAGAACTTTATCCACATAGAAGACTTGAGTAGGTGGAGTGGCAAGGAGATTACACCCAAGAATGGCTGTTGAAGTTCTGACCACAGGTTCAGGTTTTCTAGTGTCTCCTGAGACATCTCATGGCTTATTTAAGAGGGCATTAGAGAGGACTTGGAAGGGCTCAGGTGGATTGCCTGGAGCCTCACTGTCTGTCCAGAGCATGAAGTCCTCAGAGGATGTCTGCTATTATGCCTCCTTACTGGTGGAGCTGGGTGGGCACTTAAGCTTCTGTCAGAATCTCAGGCCTGGCCTCCTGGGCTTGGTATGGAGCAGTGAGAGAGACCTGGGAATGTGGAGACAGCAAAGTCAGGAGTTGAGTGAAGACTATGGAGATGAGGATTCATCAGATAACTGTGAGTAGAAGAAAGGAGTCTGGGAAAATGCTGACAGAGAGATGTGGGGCATGTTTGGGCCTGGATAAGGAGGAATGTATAGAATGAGGGAGGTAGCATAGGATCATGGATCTGGAGGTGACCTCCTGCAGAAGGAGAGAAAAGCCAGGAGGGATAAGGTGGGAGGTCCTGAGGCCAAGCAGTCAACTTGGGGTCATCTTGTTCTCTCCATCTGGAACCAGTCTCTCGAATGCCTTCTTCTGGACCTGCCATTTGGCCATTTCCATCACAAGGTAAAATAGGTCCTACAGGATGGGATCAACAGATGCAACATCTCTCCTCCCTGCACATGGAGTTGCTTCTGTCTATATCTGTCCTTTCTCTTGCACTCACTTTTAATCCTAGAATGAGTGTGTGTTGGTTCTCAGAAATGAGACCTCAGGTATCACATGGACTTAACTTTAAGTCCCAGGATATCTTCTTTAGGGGAATAGGAGGTAAATCAATAGATAACATCATTCTTGCATCAAGATATCCCTGAAAAACAGTTATTCAGTAAAAGAGTTTGCACATTTGAGTAGAAATGGTCACCTGGGAAAACAGCATACCTGTGGAAGTAAGGCTGATTGCCTACGAGTGTTATAAATAACAAGCTCATGTTATTAGTCTTAGATGTGGCCCAGCAAAGGTCAGCTTCTGCCTTGAAAGGCCTGCTTTAGTCCTCTTGGTTGCATATCCTGAAATCCTACAAAATTCCACCCCTGACCTCCCTTTCTGTCAAATGGCATTCTCCCTTCTCACTCATCAGCCTACTGTAACTTGATTAATAGTGTGTGTGATGGTCTCTGGGCAGCTTGCATTTGATCATTCAAAGTGACCTGAGCAGGATACAATGGAATAATGTGATGCCCATGGAGGCCAAAGAAAGTGGCCTTACCAATTCAAATTATACATGGAAGAGATGAGAAAGCTGGTCTCCATGTTAAGTCTTCATCCTTCTCTTGAGACAAGGGCAAGAGGGAGCAGCCATGTGAGCCAAGCATTGGAGGTTTTTATTTCACTTCCCTATCTGCCTGTGTCACTGTGGGGAGCTTTACTGTTACTATCCCACACCTGACAGTAATAGTCAGCCTCATCCTCAGCCTGTGCCCCGCTGATGGTCAGGGTGGCCGTGTTCCCAGAATTAGAGCCAGAGAATCGGTCAGGGATCCCCGATGGCCGCTCGTTATCCTCATAGATGACC